>CAUYQG010050877.1:0-10367 GCA_963574415.1 Tarsius wallacei | reverse complement strand
TGCAGTGGCCGCTCCCGGCCACCGCAGTCTCGACCCGCTGGGCTCCGGCGATCCTTCCGCCTCAGCCTTCCAAGTGGCTGGAACTACAGGCACGCGCTACCACGCCCGGCTAATTTTTTTGATTTATTGTAGAGATGAGGTTTCGCCTGCCCGGGCGGGTCTCGGGGAGCCGTTTTGAACAGCAAAATCATCCACAAAACTTGACACTACGTAGACTGCAGAAATGGTACTTTTCTGTCATTTGGGAGCTAAAGCAAAAAGGTGTTGTCTTGTTGA
This sequence comes from Tarsius wallacei, assembly GCA_963574415.1. Lineage (NCBI taxonomy): Eukaryota > Metazoa > Chordata > Mammalia > Primates > Tarsiidae > Tarsius > Tarsius wallacei. The sequence goes on along the minus strand of CAUYQG010050877.1, from coordinate 10,091 downwards.
GTCCCAGCTGGGAAGATGTGTGTGGACCGTCTCACATGGTTTGCCATTCTGTGCATGCCTGTGAATGACCTACACAGTGTCCATGGTGTTTATTTTAGAATTACAAATAAATCTTAGGGAGTAGGTGAGTTTGTCATTATAGAATCTGCAAGGCATGAGGACTGACTACTTCCTGATGGGGCTTTTAAGCAAGTCCAGGTGAAGAAATCACACATTTCAGAGGAAAAATGAAACACTGAATGCAAAAAACAGATAATCACTACTTATGTTATTCTATTTTTTTAGTTTTTGTTCATCATTTAGATGATCCGAATTCAAAGATTTAGCTTTTAGCTTATCACCTTGCTCTACATGGAAGAGGTTTTATACCAAGAGCATTTACCTTTGATACCTTTGAAGTTTCTAAAATTTCTTTTTAATTAAGTGTTGAAATGTTTGCCTTCCTAGAGAAGAGTTCGTTAAGCAAACAATTCCACAGCCCCAATATGTAATTTTATTTTTGATTCTTTTATTATTCCTTCCAGATGTCACTGCTCTGTCCCCTTCAATCAAGAGCAGAATCACCAGCCACTCCAGGCCCGTCCAAACCCCAGGGGAACACAGTTTCTCTGAAATTTCATGGAGACCAACACACTCAATCCAGGAACAGACCGGAGAAATGAAGTGCAGAATATTTAGGTTAACTACTCCCTCGGCAAACACACTCACCCTCAGAGAACTCTGTGGACTATGGCAATCAAGAACGCCCAAAAGCAGATTCTTTACTAAGTTTTTCCTTCTTTATATTTTTTCTTTACAGTGAGTGACTGGTAATGGCTTGCCTGACAATGATGGCATGTCTATGGGGAAGAAGATGCTTTTGGGAAAGGCTTGCCTTTCTTCTGACTGACATGGTGAACCATGGTCTTATTTTTGCCTCAAGGCTGAAGATCTTTTGACCTGGCATTCAAGGTCTCCCTTGACTTAGACCCAGTTTTCTGTTCTCACCATCCGCCACTGCCTTGCTCAGAATCTCTGTGCCCGCCAAGTGGGTATTTGATATATAACCATGAAATGTAGGAGTTTGGGGATTTGTTAAGGAGAGGAGACTGATATCCATACAAAGGAAAGACAGAAGAGGGTAATGAAATTAAGAGTCACTCAGATGACATAGACCGTAGGGTTTATATGGATTTGAAACTGGGGAAGAGAGAAAATGGACTAGTCAGGAAAAGCACTCTGAGCTCAAAATGCTTCTTGAAGAATGAAGGACATTCCCTTGGACCCAGGGAAGGAGAAAGAGGAAGAGAGGAGAGGAGGAGAGATGAGCACAGCAGGCGGGCAAGGGAAATTAAAATAATGGATGTTTGCAAACTGGAATGGTGTTGGTGGGACCATAAGCAAACCACCACAAACAGCAAAGACAGTTTGTGCTGAAAAGTAGGAGCGGAAACATTTGAGGACCCAAAAAGAAACTGGATTAAGGAAGGCAAATTAAAAATAGGCAGAATCAGCCGGGCACAGTGGCTCACGCCTGTAATCCCAACAATTTAGGAGGCTGAGACAGAAAGACAGCTTGAGCCCAGGAGTTCAAGACCAGCCTGGACAACAGAATGAGACCGCGTCTCTACAAAAAAATGAAAATAAAAAATGAGCCAGATGTGGTGGCACATGCCTATAGCCCTGGCTTCTAGGTGGGCGGAGGCAGGAGGATTGTGTCGAGCCATGATTGTGCCACTACACTCCAGCCTGGGCAACAGAGTGAGACTAAAAAAAAAAAAAAAAAAAAGAAAAGAAAAAAAAATGCAGACGCACTAAAATTTGGTGAAGTATGAATAGCCATTGAAGACTTAAGAAAACGTACCAATAAACTATCTCTCACTGAACTATGAGTGGCTAAAATTTACATCTAGTAATTTTTTGGTGCATATTAGGGTTTCAGTGAAGCATTCATGCAGCTTTCAACAGATCTTTTTTTTTGGAATACCTATTATGTGCTAGACACTTTGGAAAGCAACAGGGCTATGGGGTGGACGAGGTCAAAACCGTTTCTGGACTCCTGGAATTCATATGCTAGGAATATTCATTCTCAGAGTGTCCCTCTCCTTTGGCTCAGATGACTCTATATCTCGGATGAAAAACCTCTCAGTAAAAAAACGATGCGTTCGCCTTTCTGCTTGTAAATATCTTTGTGCTGCATGTAGCCTTCCGGGAAGTTGACGCTCAAACACATAACACTGCAGCATAGGGATGCCCTCCTCTGCTTCTCCATGTGGGTCAGAAGCCCCTGGGCTGTGCTCTCTTGAGCTCTAGACAACATTTAGAGATAGCACACCTCACGTCCACTTACTTGGCCCCAGTTGTCTGTCTATGCCAACTAGACCGTGGTACCCCAAGGCAGAATCTCCCGTGGGTCACCACTGTAGGTGACCAATAGACGCTGGTGAGATGAAGGGGTCAGGGATAGATGTGACTTTTCCTTACCTGAAAATTCTATTCTTTGGGGCAAGATTTTGGAAAAGAAAAATAGGTCTGTCTAGCATCAAGGGGATAGACAAGCCCCTTCTTTTTCTTCATGTGCGTGACAACACTTTTGAAACGTGACTCTGCTTGGCTTTCCGTGTCAGGCTAATTGGAATGTGGTAACAGAGCTGGATATCTTGCTTTGAGGTGATTTAGAAATGACAGACCCAAGCATCTTTTTTTCATTTCCTTAACAGCTGCAATGTTAGCCCACCCCGTAAATCACAACAGTTGGTGCTATCTTAATGCCGCAGGTATTTTTGTAATATACACCATTCAATAAATTACCAGGTAGTTGTAAGTAAGAACAAGACAAATCGGACTTAGCCATGAGCTTCCTCCTGGAAGCTTCCAGCTCTGAGGTTTGTATTAAGAACACCGTGAGAATCGCTACGTCCAATTCATTGTCTGGCGTTCTCCTTGGCAGCTTTGCAAAACAAATCTTGGAACATGCCGAGAGAAAGCCATTCATTCTTCCTAGAAAACTTGGAGTCTTGAATTCTCTCTGGATGCCCGTGGCAGTGAATGAAAGCATGTGTCTTTGCACATTTGCCTCCAGTTTCGCTCATCCGCTCATTCTGTGATTCTGTCTTTTTCAACAGACTGTTTATTCTCCCCCGCCCCCAGACTGTTTATTCTATTTTCCAAAAATAGTAAATGTCCTGGATGTCCGAGCGCCCCTGTGCTCGGTGCCTGGGGAACGGTGACACCAGCCTGGTGAACGGTGATGCTGCAGGAGCCCGGACACCCCAAACGGGGAGGGAGCATCCGTGGGGATGGAGGGTGGAGGGTGGAGGGTGGAAGGGGCACCCCCAGGATGTGCGCTTGGCTTTCAGTCGGAGAAGACACACCTCGCCTGCAGTGTCATTTACCTTCAGGTTTCAGGGTGGAAAAATCCACGGTGAGCATCCTCCCCCTCGTCCCCCAGACTAGGTCGGGTGTCCCTCATGTTCCTCCACGGCAATTGCAGCCCAGAAGCAAAGGCTAGAGCGTTTGTTGAACTGCGGCTTGACATCCTTGGACCTGGCTGCAGCCACTGCTGTACATGGGGCCAGCACAGCCCCAGCGAGTGGGAGGCAGGTGGTGGAGACCTGTTCCTTGGTCATTTGGCTGCGGCTTCAGTCACCTGCTGACTCATCCCTCAGCTGGGCCCTTTGTCTCTTCCCTCTTTCATCTCCACCTCCCCCCACCTTTACCTCCCCCCACCCCGTCCCCCAAAGTCCTCCCAGCCCTCCCACCAGCCCCACTCCCCACCTGCCACCCTTGCAGACCAAGACTTTTTAAAGGTCAGCACTTGGGGGTTTCCCTTTGTGAGAGTCACACTCACAAAGCTGTGCTTCCAAGACAGAGCAAGGAGAGAACTCAGTGTATGGAAGTTGTCTGTAAGCCGTCAGACCCCCACGCCCGTGAGCGCCCCAGAAGGAAAGAAATGGACAGCTGTGCCGCTGGAGAGGCAGCGTGACCCTGAGCAGTTCCCTGGAGGCCTGGCTGCCCGGCAGGGGCCGCGCCTCCCGGTTTTGGAACTGGAGGCAGGAGACCAACAGGGCCCTTCTCCCTGAACAGTCTGGACAGGGGACAGTTGGCTGGAATCACAAGTGGCTTCTTGGCTCATGCCCGAGGCACTTGGGCTTTTCTGCGCAGTGCTGCCTGGAGCTGCGAGGTTCCAGCACTGGGGGTTTCCCTTTGTTAGAGCCCCACCCACAAAGCTGTGCTTCCAAGACAGAGCTGTGTCCACCTCTGAAAGGCCTTGGAAGAGGGAAGGGAAGGAGGAAGGAAGAAGGGCGGGGGGAAGGAGGGAGGGAGGGAGGGGGAAGGAGGGAGGGAGAGAAGGGCAATTCAACTTGAGCATCTTCCTTGGTCCCTGGTCTAGGTCAGGGGTGCCTTCATGGCAATCCCAACTGCAACTATTAGGGAGGGAAGGGGGAAGAAGGCGAAAGGGAGGCAGAGGGGAAGATTTTGGAAAACCCCCAGTAGCTCTCACAGCCACCTAACTCACCATTTAGGCAAATGCATTTTAAAACCGAGGTGCACTGAAAAAACGTCGCTGTGCTCTTGGCAGTCCGCTCGCCACCGAAATGATGTGAGTGGAAGGACAAGCGTCTGGAAGAATGCCTCCCTCAGATTCTTGCATTATTACCAACCACAGAAACAAAACACACTGCTGGGAAGGAATGTCAAGTCGTCCATGCCAAACCCTCCACTGTGCAGATAAAAATAATGAGGCTCGGAGGTGAGTGCCTCGCTCAGAGCCCCTGGGCTGGGGATCCAGGGCCAAATCCCAGGTCTTCCGGCCGGTTCCGGGCCCTCCACCCGCAGACTGCTGTGTGGCCGTTTCACTTCAGCCGGTTTCCAGCAGACAGCCCCCCACAAATGTGTCTCCTCAAGTCTCATGCTTTTGTGGGAAACCTTATGGGGTGCCTGACTTCTGAGGGTGAAAGGAGGACGTCTGGTCCTTCAAAAATAGTCAGAAGGAGGGGAAACTTGAAAGCCTGTGACCCATCACACCGTCAGTGGGAGCCCATCACTGTCGTATGGGTGACAAAGAAGTAATTAAAGAAACCGACTCCGATTAATTCCACGTGTCGTGTGGGCCTTGGAAAAGAGGCCAAAATATCTCCCACACGTCCTCATGTACACAACATGCATGTGTCCCATGTAACCCGAAAATGATTTGCCCTTGTGGTATCATTTGCACAAACCTGCCAACGATATGAAAGCTTTTGTCTGTCTACGGTCTCAAAATCATGGATCTTACATACACTAAACTCGTTCAAAGAGCCAGGCCCTTTCTCTGGAGAAAACCCACAAGCCTTCTTTCGGTGGTGCTTCTGAGGTCAAGGAAGAGTGTAGCATTTGCTTCAATCTCTTAAGGTAAAACCAAAGAATGCGTCTTTAACGCATCGATAAAAAAAAATTCAGAAAAATATGTGCAATTTCTAGTATGTCTTCAACTTACTTAAAGGTTGTATTCCAAAAGCTGGTGGATAAATGGGTGGTCTGGCATTTGGCCTGTATCTTCCCATGGAAACAATGTCGCCCACGACAGTTAGTTCCCAGACTGCCAAAGACTTTGAGGTCCTCTGAAGATGCGAAAGAGAGACGATGTGGCCGGGCATGGTGGCTCAGCCTGTCATCTCAGCACTTTGGGAGACCGAGGCAGGTGGATTGCCTGAGCCTGCCGGTTTGAGACCAGTCTGGGCAACTTGGTGAGATCTCATCTCCACCATAAATAAAAAATTAGCTGAGCATGGTAGCGTGCGCCTGTAGTTTCTGCTACATAGAAGGCTGAGGTGGAAGGATTGTGGGAGCCCAGCAGGTTGACACTGGCGTGACTGTGAGTGTGCCACTGCACTCCAGTCTGGGCAACGGAGTGAAACTCCAACTCAAGAAAAATAAACCAAAAACAAAAAATAAAAAAACGAAGGAAAAAATAAGAACAACGACCCTCGGTCTCTCTGATGCCTGGCTTCATCTGACTGCTTGGGACTAGTGGGAGGAAAAGAGAAAGGTCCCGAGCCCTGGTTCAAATTCCATCACCATCAGGGGGACAGGATGCGACACAGGACAGAAGGAAAAGTGGACGGGAGTTAAAATAATGTGCACACGGAGAGTCCCTGAGCAGTGGGCCACGTGGAAGAGAAGTGGGCACACACAGAGAGGGGAAGAGGCGACGGTCTGCACGCTCCCCGTGTGTCCATCCAGTGGTGGTGGACTCCAGGGACTTCAAAAGGAAAAGGCAGGCTTGGAAGAGGGGCATGTGAACTGAGGTGCAGGAGATGCAAGGCGGGTGCAGTTCCAGGCGTTGTCCGTTGGAAACAAGGGTAGCCTGATTTAAGGAGAATTGGAGGCTGGGCGCAGTGGCTCACGCCTGAATCCCAGCACTCTGGGAGGCTGAGGCAGGAGGATGATTTGAGCCCAGGTGGTCAAGACCAACCTGGGCAACATAGTGAGACCTCATCTCTACAAAAAATAAAAGATGAGTGTGGTGATGTGTACCTGTAGTCCCAGCTACGAGCAAGGCTGAGGGAGAAGGCTCATCTGAGCCCAGGAGGTTGAGGCTGTGGTGAACTGTGATTGTGCCACTGCATCCAGTCTGGACGACAGAGTGAGATCTTGACTCTAAAAATAAGAATGAAAAAAGGAGGAGCATTGGACTTTCGGTTTAATCCATACACGTCTGTTGAGGATCTCCTGTGTGCCGTGGGCTGCAGATTCAGAGCCAAGTGCTAAACCCATGAGGCCGCCTCTTTCCCTTGCTGAGATAGAAACTGCTAACGCATGTGGCTTGTGTCAACACACTGGGTCTTTACCATGACCCTATGGAGTAGATATTCCTACTCTTACCCCATCTTACAGTTGAGGAAACTGAGGCACAAGAAAGCTGGGTGATCTGCTCAGAGTCATTCGGCTCCCAACATGGGAGCCTAGGAAGCCTGAGGACAGAACTCAGGCATGTCACTGCCATGCCGTGCTCAGCCCTGACACTCCTGGTCAGCGGTTTTGCCTCTTGTCCCGGTTACTGCCGCCCTGGTTCCACCTGGGATGTGGAAGGGTCTCGGGGAGGCAGTGGTGCACAGAGCATGGACACAGAAGAGGTCCCCAAGTTCACGTCTTTCCGCCACCCTGCAAATCCCACAGCCACTGTGAAGAGAGCCACATTCCCACAGACAAGCGTGTCAGCCTGGAGGGAAATGATGATGGAAGGTCCCCCTAAAGGCCTCTGAAATGCAGAGCTCACCTCATGCCACAAGCCAAAGACCGGCTTTCTAAATCAAAGCCTGTCTTTTTCAGGCCTTGCTTTGACATGACTCCCTTCTGGATGGCAGGGCCAACAGGGCGGGAAGTCCCATTGTCTCTCTAAATGCTTTTAAACACTCCTGAACTTTGGCTTGGGGACCCCCATTTGAAATGGCTTTACCTCTCTGGACACACTAGCTTGTATCTTTTTTTACTTTAGCCTGGCAAAAGTTATGGTCCCATAAATGTCCACCCGCTCTCTCTCTTCCCTAAGACATCGCATAAACCATTCTTCCTGATGATACAGTCCAATCCCACAGTATCCATTACCCTGTCAACTTTCCACCGAGGTTAATCTGCTCATGAGAATTTAAGTGGACTTCCGGGGCAGCGTGGTCCACAGTGGATGGAGCTTGGGCTGTGAATTCAGCCCGTGCAGGGTCTGATTCCAGAGCTTTCATTTCCTATCTTGTCGTGTTGGACAAGCTATTTTACGTTTCTAAATCACTGTTTCCTTACCTAGAGTATTACTACTGATTGATGGTCCTGGGATAACAGTTATTCTGAGGATTATATGAGATATTGTATAGAAGGAACTTAGCTCAGAATAAACACATTATAAAGTTCAACAAATGTTAGTCCCCATGATTACAATTCTTTTGTCCCAAGAAATAATGTCATGTACAAAGGTGGTCGCAAAGAGAGGTTCAACTTGACTTTTTTTGTAAGGGCAAAAAGTATTCACAGTTGCAGAGTTGTGGAATCAACCAAAGTGCCCACCAACCAACAAATGAAGGAGAAAATGTGGTATATGCATATGATGGAATTCTGTTCAGCGACAAAGTATCACAGAAACTTGGGTGGAATTGGAGGCCATTATCCTAAGTCAAGTAACTGAGTTACAGAAAACCAAAGACCACATGTTCCCACTTATTCACGGGAAGTCAGCTGGGGGTCCCCATAGGCAGACAGCATGGGACAATGGACATTGGAGACTCAGATCAAGGAGGCCAGGGGGATGAATGATTACCTACCACATACAAGTTGCGCAAGTCTGGGTGACTTTAAGTGTACTTAAAGTCCAGACTTTCTCGCCATGCTCCAGTTCATCTATGTAACCAAAGCCACTTGTGCCCCTAAAGCTATTGAAATAAAAAGAAAGTTAGAAACAATTTACATCCACCATGATCGACTCTGCAACCAGCCAAAAGTCATGTTCGAAGATAAGTGAGTCTTCAGAATGCATTAGTGCGTTTTTAAAAAGTGAACCATAAAACGTGAAGAATATCCTATTTGGGGGAAACGAATATGCTTAGAAAAAAACATTGAAAGAACCTACATCAAAAAGTAAATTCTTATCATCTCAACAGAGAAGAGGTATGTGGAGTGTAGATGGATGCTGGGATTATGGGCGGTTTTTTTTTTTAACATTTTGTACTTTTCTGTGTACCCTCAATTCTGTAGCCCTGATAATCAGGGAAATTACATGACAGTGAAAAGTATGGACTAAAGCTCAGCCTTCTCAGATGGTCCCTTTCTGACTCCGATGAATTCCCAGCCAACCCGGCCACTTCCACTAAGGCCTCGTTCTCTCTATATATCCGTGCTTCCTCCTCACAGCTGCGGTGGGTTTTGGGTATTTGGCAGAGACCGTGGTTGGCGTTCAGATATAGTTATGTGGACCCTCTCTCCCTCGAGCATCTGCCCTGACTTGGAAACTCCTCTTCCCAAATGTTAACTGATTGAGGTCACTGTAAACAATTCAAGGAGCAAGGCAAACTTGCTGTGACGGCTTCATGGTCAACATCCACATTTACCAGGAGCCCGGACTCATATGGTGGGGCTGGAAGGGCCTGTGGATGGATTGGGAACCGGCCTTGCATCTGAGACAGTGCTACCCATTTGTGGAGGTTGTTTCATGCCCTCCTGGGCCCCGCCAAGAAGCACCAAGGCTCCTGGCATGGAGGAGGGATTGTATGACCGGTTCTGACCAATGGGCTGGGAGCAGAAGTGATGTGTGCCATTTCCAAGCACAGGTCACTGTGTGTGCCCCTCCACGGATTCTGCCTTCCTCTGCTATGACCTTGAAGACACAATATGGTGAAGCCACAGGGTGGAAATCACCGGGGTCCTCGAGTATTATCTTAGGGAGAATTACCCGAACGAAAACATCTGAAACGAATAGCATCAGCGAGAAAGATACGCCTTTCATGACATCAGGGCATTGAGGCTTGACGGTTATCTGTTCCTGCAGCAACCCCATCCCAACTAACAACAGAAAGTTACGTAGACAGTAAAGGAACTCAGGGTAGCATCCTCTAAGCGTGAAACACATAGGCTACAACAATGGATGTTTGTCTGCTCACTTACGTTCCCCCGAGTCCCTTGCTTCCCCGCTCTTCTCAGTCCACTAAGAAGCCTGATGAATAGTGTGTCCACCCTTGGGTCCCAGTGGAAGAAGGCGACTGCATCCTTTGGCCTAGAATCGAGACTGTCCGCAAACACACTGCTCTTTGCCCTGTAGGATGTGGACTTTTTGCCTCTAAGCCTAAATACTTGTAAGACTTCGGAGTGGCGACTAATGGCTAAATTATTTGTAGAAAAGATGCTTTGCCTAAATGGTCCAGGTAGTGTTTCTTGAACATTGGTTCCGCAGGCAGTTGATTTCCATCTTAAGAAACAGATTTCCAGCCCGGCCGGAAATCTGTTTCTTTTTTTTTTTTTTTTTTTAGTCGGAGTATCAATTAATAACCCAGAATGGAGTGCAGTGGCCGCTCCCAGCCACCGCAGCCACCACCAGCTGGGCTCCAGCGATCCTTACGCCTCAGCCTTCCAAGTAGCCGGAACAACAG
>CAUYQG010050876.1:0-13705 GCA_963574415.1 Tarsius wallacei | reverse complement strand
CTCAGTGATTTATCACAGAAACAAAGAACAGAGTTCCATATGTTCTCACTCATAAATGGTCCTTGAAAAATTATAATGCCATAAGAAAGTGATTGGCAGTAGTGGGAAACTGTCACGGGGCAGGGGTGGGCCTGGCAGTTGAGGGAAACTGCTAGGGGAGGGAGGGTTATACCCCATCAACAAGGGCACCTGCATAATCAACGTTTGTATACCTAACCCTGAAATGTACCCCACATCTTTATAAAAAAAATTAAAATAAATAAATAAATGAATAAAATCCACCTTTCTGGTCTAAAAAAAAAAAAAAAGAAGGAAAAGAAAGGATGTCCCTCTGTGCATTGAAAACATTCTGACTTTAAGACAATAATTGGGATCATTCTGTTTTTCTTAATGTCAAACTTCTATAACCTTAATAAATGCTCATCAAAAAATAAAGGATGAAATTTTTCATCTGTTCTAGAACCTTCCAGGTGTGCATGCATACAGCAACAGAGAAGCATCTCTTCTTCTGCGTTTCTACCTTGAATAAAGGCTCCCTCTCTGCCCCCAGTTAAAACCTTATGATCATCTCAAATTATGGATGCAACGCCTGAAGAGTCATTAGAAACACTTGAGAAACATTTTTGAAATGTAGATGATTGATACCCACCCTGAGAAACTGTTATTCACAAAGTCTAAAGTGAAGGTTGAAAACATATATTTTTTAGAATAAAAAAAAGTTCCCCAGTGAATCTAATCATTAGCCAGATTATAATAGCACTGATGAAGGAGATATAGGGAACAGATGACAGGACAAATAAAGCCAGATGCCTATTTTGTGAAGCTCTCAGCCTCTTAAACAATCCCTTCTACCCTAAAGCCTCCATCAGCAGATCTTTCCTGGTGCTGCCACCAAATTTCCAGATTGTCAGAGCTTGATAGGAAGAGACACAAGTCTAATTAGTCCTTGATTGTCTTCCAAAGCTGAAGATGACCATAACCCCAGCCCCAAACAGCAGGCTGTGTGCTCATTTTATTCATCCAACATGTGACTGAGACACAAGCATTTCCGTGGGAGAGAAGTGGGGAAGAAAAAAATTGGCAGAAAACTCTAAAATTAATTCTCTTTGAGCTGCGCAGCTCCCTGCCTGGAATATTTTACCATTCATCAAGCCAACTGAGATTATTTTGATATTTCCTTTTCGGCGATGAAAACCCAGGAGGAAAGAAAAGTTTTCCCTTCCTCTCTCCCGCCCTCCCTTTTGCCTAATTTGTGTTCTCCCGGGGAAGGGTCAACTGTCCTGACCACACACAGAAGCTGTTCTCCCAACTTTCCTGTCAGCTGCATGCAATTTTAGGACTTTCTAGTCTCTAAAAAATGCAACATCTACAGATTCTCCTGGCAGATAAGTCCCTCTGGAACGTTCAGGATGTATATGAACACTCTCCACAGTTGGTGCATGAACCGGAGGTAACAAAGGACTATTATTTCCTCAAGATACAGGGAGCCGACTCAGCCTCAGGCCAAAGACAAAATCAGAAACATTTTTCTTTAGGTGTCCTTCTCTCCTGCCCCAGGTGCCCTGGGCTCCATTCTGTACCCACCAACCCCTTCAATTCCTTCCTGGACCTTGGCAGAAGACCATTATCAGCCATTCAGAAACTGGCTACATACCTCAAGTTCTAGTCTGTGAAACGCATGCTTACGATGTTCTGCTGTGACCCATGCCCTCAAAAAACAAATTTAAAAAAGAAAAAGACACCTGTGTGAAGTACTGTTGGTTGCTAGTGGGTTCGTGTCTTAGCTTTTCTGGCTTAGGAAAGGCTCAGAGAAGACAGCCAATACCTGTGCGCCGAATGCAGAAAGGAACATGTTTGCCTCCAAAATGAAGTCCTCTAGAAATAGTGCTTTAATCCTGGAGAACTGGTGATTCTTACGGTTTTCATCTGGCTTAAAATCGAATGTGACTTCTCATACTACTTATGCAAGAGGTGGCTTCAAGATAGAACTGGAATAGAAACACTGAGCTTTCAGTAATGTGGCAAGATATAGCCAAATTTTATTTTAATATGCCTTAGCCTCCATGACTGAAAATCTCTAGGATTAAATTGGGCTGGGAAAAAAAAAAAAAGGTTAAAAAAGACACCAGAATAAGTCCAAGAAGACTAGTATTGAGGCCACTTTTCAGTACAAATTTAGACAATTTACCTTACATTTTCACCTCAAAAAGGGGCTGAGAGAGAAAATTAGTTCCTGTGGCCCTCAGAAGATGGATGGCAATGGAAGAGTGACCACTAAAAGCAATTTCAAAGGCATTTTAGGGTAATTATTACCCAAATAATAGTTTTCAGCACTCAGCTACTTAAGAACTCATCCTTCCCTCCCTGTGAACAGGCAGGCCCCCATAACCAACACACCTCCACCTCCATGAAGTTCCTTTTTTTTTTTTTTTGAGTTGGAGTCTCACTCAGTCGCCCAGAATGGAGTGCAGTGGCCGCTCCCCACCACCGCAGCCTCGTCCTGCTGGGCTCCAGCGATCCTTCTGCCTCAGCCTTCCACGTAGCTGGAACTACAGGCGCGCGCTACCACGCCCGGCTGATTTTTTGATTTTTATTGTAGAGATGAGGTCTCACCAAGTTGCCCAGGCGGGTCTCGAACCCACGGGCTCAGGCAATTCACTCACCTCAGCCTTTCAAAGCACGGGATTACAGGCTGAGCCACCGAGCCCAGCCACCTCCATGAATTTCTAACAAAGTTCTTCACAGATCACTGGTCTCTGCTCATCTTAGGCTCAATCTTATTGGACAATACTCTACTTCATTCCCTGAATATCTCCTTTTCTTTCTCTGCTTACTGAAAGTTCATTCATTCTTCAAGACCCTAACTCTATTCTCTTTCTAAAAAGGTCCTCCAATGGCTCTGGCCCCATCTCTGTTCAGCTCCTGATTTTATGTACTTTCTGTTTTGACTCTCTCCTGTTGTTTTACAACGATTTCAAATGCATTTCAAATCATCCAGCAAGTTGAAATAGAGGCCTGCCTTAAATATTACTCTAGACAATGAAATAACTAAATTGAGGTTTAAGGAATGTTTTTGAATTGAACAGATCAAATGGACCATTTCCATGCATCAATCTCCTAGTCGGAAAATGATGACAAAACACACTGTTTAGGGTCATTTAGGGAGGAAGGCAGAAGATCAACTTTCTTTCTTTCTTTTTTTTTTACAAGTTTCTGCCACTAGGTTTGTGCAATTGGATCTTTCTCTGAGATTCTAAATGTCCCAGAGGACAATCACAGACCCATGAAAAAACAAAGAAGAAATTTTCCAGTTTCAATTCTGTGTATTTTACAATCTAGGGGACTGGCCAAGCTGATTTACCCAAGATTTTATTGATGAAGAGGAATTTGCATATTTTAACATTCAGAAATCCCCCGAGAGGCCTTTTGTGAACAAATAAAAGTGTGTCCAATTATTCAATTTATGTGGGCAAATACTACATTGTGGCCTATTTTTCCTAGATGACATTATCTCTTTCAAGTGGACACACATATCATTTGAGTTATTATCCTCCATAATTGCTCCCTCGAATGTTGGCTAATACAAGATATCTGATCCATGAACTATTTCTGTTTATCAGGAAAAAAAAAGAGCATTTGAGATCTGAATATTTCACACATATGTATGAGCTCCTCAGCCAAGGGTCAGCCACTTATCCTCAGTAGAAATTGCTCACGATTTCTATTTTCTCAAAATTCACGATGTAGCCCTTGATGACTGTGGAGGCTTTTCTGACAAAGGAAGAGTGCTTTGCATCTTCCTCCAATCCATCATAATTAGATTGGGTGAATTACAAACATCCAGCCATGCTATATTGGAGCTCCTGTGACTGTAGGCTGGGAAGCACTCATGGCAGTTGCGCCACTGTGTCGGCTCTGTCAGCTGCTCATCAAGGTAGAGAGCTCCTAGGAGAGCTCAGGGCTGGCTGACTCTGCCACCGAAGCCTGGCTATGGCACACAGCACCATTTAACCCTTCCCTGGAATGGAGGTATCCCTTCCAGGTTGTCATAGTCCATTCTGGCTTCCATAACATAAAATACCATACACTGTGTGGCTTATAAACAACAGACATTCATCCCTCATGGTTCTGGAGACCGTGAAGTCCAAGGTGTCAGCTGATTTGCTGTTTGGTGAGAGCCATTTTCCTGGTTCATAGATGGGGTCTTCTATCTAAATCCTCACGTGGTGAAAAGGGTGAATGAGTTCCTTTGGGTCTCTCTTTTAAGGGCACTAGTCCCATGCATGAGAGTTAGCTCTCATGACTTAATCAGCTCCCAAAATGCCCAAACACTTAACATCATCACTTTGAGGATTAGGTTTCCAACACAGAAATTTTGGGAAGACACAAACATTCAAACTATAGTATAGCAACCAGTGCCTTCACTCAGAAAACTGACTGAATATAGGGGGCTTAAAGGGAGTTTTCAACTTCAGTTTTTTCTTTGCCAGCCAGTGTACAGATGGAGGGGTGGGTTGGGAGTACGGTGGGTGTTTTCATGTGAATATTTTGGACAGCAGTAAATGGGAATGCTAATAAACACATTCATTCCTGACTTCACTGCCGCTTTGGGTCTGCCCAACTGACAGTCTAGCATCTGGTGGAGCACTGTGAGGATCGATGGTGGCTACCACGCACACTTGTTCTATCAAAAAAAAATTGACAGAAATAGGAAGAGCTGGGATAGATGTAACCTCTTCATTGGGTGCTATTTTGCGTTAACGCTCGCCTGCAAATTTACTATTCCAGTTCGGCCGTTCACATTCCTTCGGAACTTTCTTTCAAAGCAATCGTCAAATTTTGTGTTTCTCTCAGTGTGTATGTATGCTTTTGTTTACCTCCATAGGCACTTGTGGAAAAGGCTAATAGAAGTATCATAAAATGTGTCATTGTAATTTGGAGTTCTGGGGATAAGGAGGCAAGGTAGCTCTAGCAGTTTGCTTTATGCACTATTTTCAGTTGACTCTGTTCACTTTAATCTCCTAACTAAAAATAGTACTTGGTACCCACCTGTTGTATGCCCATACATCTTGGCAGACATGTACGTTAAAGTCGGTCTTTGTGTGAATAATGACGTTCGCTGAAAGGAGGCCCAAATGCTACAGTACTTTCAAATACATAGTAAGTTCTCAGTGTCAGAGAGTTGATGCTCTTATTTCATTCACGGAAACTTAAGCTGGAGTCTGTGTTAGTCAGTTTTGTGTTGCTCTAAAGAAATACCTGGTTGGGCTCAGTGGCTCAACCTGTCATCCCAGCACTTTGGGAGGCTGAGGCGAGTAGATTGTCTGAGCCTGTGGGTTCAAGACCTGCCTGGGCAACTTGGTGAGACCTCGTCTCTACAATAAATCGAAAAATAAAAATAAAAAAATAAGCCGGGCCTGGTAGCGTGGACCTGTAGCTCCAGCTACTTGGAAGGTCGAGGTGGAAGAATTGCCAAAGTCCAGCAGGTCTATGCTGGGGTGACTGTGAGCATGCCACTGCACTCAAGCCTGGGCGACAGAGTGAGACTGCAACACCAAAAATAACTAACTAACTAAATAAATAAGAAATACCTGAGGCAGGGTAATGGATATAGAAAAGAAGATTCCTTTGGTTCATGGTTCTGAATGCTGCACAAGAGTCAGAGAGCTGGCACCGTTCCTGGTGAGGCCTTAGGCAGCTTGTGGTCATGGTGGAAGGCTAAGGGAGGGCAGGAGAGGAAGCAAGTGAGGAAAGGGAGGTGCCAGGCTTTTTTTTTTTTTTTTTTTGAGTTGGAGTCTCACTCTGTCACCCAGATTGGAGTGCAGTGGCCGCTCCCGGCCACTGCAGCCTCGATCTGCTGGGCTCCGGCGATCCTTCTGCCTCAGTCTTCCAAGTAGCCGGAACTACAAGCGTGCGCTGCCATGCCCGGTTAATTTTTGATTTATTGTAGAGACAAGGTCTTGCCAAGTTGCCCGGGCTAGCCTCGAACCCGCAGGCTCAGGCAATCCACTTGCCTCGGCCTCCCAAAGTACTGGGATGACAGGCTGAGCCACCGAGTCCGGCCGGTGCTAGGCTTTTTAAAGCAATCAGCTCTTACATAAAGTAATAGAGCCAGAACTCTCTCACTACTGCCAGGAAATACCAAGTCATTCATGAGGGATCTGCCCCCATGGCCCAGATAGCCCCCATGAGGCCCCACCTCCAACACTGGGGATTCCCTTCCAACACGAGATTTGTAAGGGTCAAATATCCAAACCATATCAGAGTCCCGGTAGTCACATGAACTCTGGGGTTTGGGGAATATCCACTGGCTTTTCTCCGCTCCAACTTACTTACCTATGATATAAAGTCACAGGATTGTGAGGTGGGTTGAAAGAAATTTTAAGGTCCCTTTCCAATTTCCCTTTTAATGGTTCACGGGAAGAGATAAATTTTATGGACTGCCTAATTGTGCCTAATGACGGTCCCAAATCAAGTTTAAAAAAATGGAATAAATATTAGAAGTTGAATGTGTTCACAGAGTCTTCTTTCCTTGTTAATTTAATTGTTTGGTTTAAGCATCCAAGCTGCGAGAACTTAATAGTTTGCCGAGTTCATGGACATTTGCAAAGAATCATTGGGTTTTCAGGGCAATTGCACAAGCCCAGTGGGTTCATCCTTCTGTGGAGCCATTGCAACAACTCCCAAACCCAATGCCCTGCTTTCTCAGATTGAAATTGTTCTTCTTTCCTTTAAGAAAGTGATTCTTGAGCAAAAGTTACATCCAAGTATTATTTCTTGGAACACAGATTTTTATCGATTGTGTATTCACTGTTTCATTCATCCACCAGATACAGGGCACAACTAAGTCCTGAGTTCTAAGAGAAGTGAAAACATAAATAAAATCTTAATGAAGTAAAAAGCTACCCATAAGGAGACACCTTTATCAAGGAAGTCGCCATCCATCCCACACTGGCCTTTGATATCCTTTCTCTATTGAAAACCTAGGAAAGGAATACTAAGAAAATAACTTCAATTGAATATACTCTTTCACAATTTGTGTGTTATGTCCAAGAAGACAGAATGGATTAAAATATGATGAGAAGTCTGAGTTGGCACAATAGATCAGAGTGAAAAGGGCAAAGACAGTAAAGGACACTAGGACATTGTCTGTGTTTCCATCTAGCCACATCTCCATTCAACCATTTATCCATTTATTTATTCAAAAATATGTATTGGGCACCAATTATGTGCCAAGTATTGTGCTAGGGAAGGGAATTGGCTATATCTCTCTCCATGAATTTATATTTTAGAGTGGGATAAGAGGAGTTACTTAAGATAGACAATGCTTTCCGTTGTGTTATATTGAGATTCTGTCCTGTGAAAGTGTTGACTTCCAAAGAGGGCAAAAAATGGCATGAAATGGGGATGGTAATATAAGCAGAGTGTGATCTTACAGGGCTTAGTAGGGGTTGTGAGCAAAAAAAAAAAAAAATGATGTCTTTAGATCTGAATAGTAAGGCATTCACTCAAAATTCTGTGTAAAAAAATATATTGAACAAAGTGAAACTGGTTAGGAGGTTGATATGGTAGTCTAGTTGTTACTACAAGTTATTACTACTAAGGTAGTAATCAAACGTTACTACCAAGGAGATCATGACTTGAACTAGATAAACATCAGTGGGTCCTACAAAGAGCAGGCAATTTTTAAAATTGTATTTGTTGGAGATGGGGTCTTGCTATGTTGCCCAGGCTGTGCTTGAACTCCTGGGCTCAAGTGATCCTTCTGCCTCAGCCTCCTGACAGGCTGGGACTACAGGCATATGCCACCACAACTGTCTAAGAGGAGACAGTTTTGAGAAATTGTTAGTAAGTGGAAGACAGACATGACTTATTGATTGGGTGTAGGATTGAAAGAAAACTTTGACTGAGTTTCTGCCTGACTTACAATGTCATTCATTGGCCCAGAAGAAATAACCATGATGGAGGATAAAGAGAATTATTGAGGATGACCTCCACTTCCAACATTTTGAACTGTATATGTACTTGGTACGTCTAAGTGGAATTCTCCAGGGGGCAGTTTGTTTGGTTTGGATCCAAAGCTCAGGGAAGATGAAGGAATATAAGATTTCGAAATCATCATTATAAAGAACATGAGAGACCGGGGCATCAATGAGCAGTGTATGAAATCACCCAGTGAGTGTAAAAAGAAGAAAGGAGAGTATAGGACTTTGAATAATGTTGATATATAATATGTAGAATAATGTTAACACATATTTTAGCTAATATATATCATGTAACATGTAATTACAGAATATTTGCTGTTTTAATATTATATAATATTTAGCATACTGTAATGATGTTAATATATAATGCTTAATATACAAGTATTACAATACTTAACGTTTAAGAGGAAGAGTAGCCTAAGAAGGAGATTGAAAGGAGAGGTCAGAGATGTTGAAGGAAAAAACCCATTAGTGGACTAAATATCCCTAGAATCATCAGCTTGCCATTTACCCATCTGTCCTCACTCATTTCCTTTCTTCTATGTTTAGCTGTGTACTGCAGGGGACTGGACTACTCATTTTCCAGACTTCTTTGTGAGCTGGCTTCCAACTTGGTTTGGGCAATGAGAGGTGCCAGCTGGAAATTACGAGACGTAAGGAAGAGGAAAGCTCCTCATCGCTTGCCGTCCCTCTTGCTGGTGATGCCTCCAGCAGCAGGTGATCGTGTCTGCAGGGGCTGTGGGCTCATTGGTATCAGAGATTCCCAAGCAGGAATTTTAACAGCAGCAGCATTTTCTTCCCCCAGCGTTAGCTGTAAATGCACTCTAGGGTTGAGCTAAAACTCAATTATTGTCTATTTATTCTATCCTAGGGAGAGCACGTTTTCTGGAGTTCCCTTCTGTGCTAACTTGATTTCTATTCTTGCTCCCTGAGCCCTTTAACCACTTCAAATCCCTCATCAGGGCTTGCCAGACTCTGCACCATTTTCTTAGGAAAATTCTTTGCCATGATTTGTGTAATTCTATTTCCTCCTTTAAAATGAACACTCCAATAGATTTGAGGTTATTTTAAGTCCTCTATTTTTGTAAATAGTTTCCTTGTATTAAATCCTCTCCATTGGAAACACCTGGCATGATTCTTGTGTTCCTGATCGGATCTTAACTGGCTCAGGGTTCCTGCGGAAAAGAGAGAATTAACATTGCACATGACAGTAAGGAAGAGGCAGGGTATTTTGACAGGAGCCATTGCAGTGCAAAAATGGAGCAAAAGTCATACTGCTGAGGGGGCAGGGGGCTGGAGGACTGAATAGTGATTACATCCAAAAAGCAAGGACAGAGATTGTCTAGAGGTTTGACCCTGAAAGGGAGGAGAAAAGAGAAGTCAGGTGGGACAAGGAGGTGTAGCCATGTGATGTCCAATATGGTAGACTAGAGTCACGTGTGGTTATCGAGTACTAAAATTGTGGTAAACCTGAATTGAGCTGTTCTGTAAGTATAAAATAAACTTGCTGTATTCCAAAGACTTGGTATTAACAAAGCAAGTATCTCAATAATTTTACATGATTGCATATTAAAAATGAAATCTGATCAGTACATTAGATCCAATAAATATTATTAAAATTAATACATTACTTTTTACTTTTGTTTAGGGCAGTGTCTTAGTATATTTGGCCTGCTACCATAAATTACCATAAACCGGTTGGCTTATAAACCATAGAAATTCATTTCTCACAGTTCTGAAGGCTGGGAAGTCCAAGATGAAAATGCTGGTGGATTCAGCTTCTGGTGAGGGCCTGCGTCCTGGTTCATAGCTGGCGGTCTTTTCCCTGTGTCCTTGGATGGCAGAACCAGTGAGGGAGCTCTCTGAGATCTCTTTTTGAAAGTTTCAAATTTCATTCATGAGAGCTCTGCTTTCATTACTGAATCACGTCCACCAAACCCGACTTCTTAATACTATTTATGCTGGAGGGTAAAATTTCAAAAAAGGAAGTTGGGGGTCCTTAAATATTCAGTCCATAACATTCATAGCTACCAGAATATGTAAAATCACAGATGTGGCTTGAACAATGCTATGCTAGACTATAATTGAAATAGTTGATATTGTCATAAGCCCTCTTTCTATGTGAGAACCTACATGGTATCCAGTTTAAAGAGTTAGACAGGATCTAAAACATAACATAGGTATGCAAAGTAAACTGGCATCACAGCAAGCCTAGGTAAATGGAAAACAAAATTGTTTATTCATGATTCTATAATTGGAAAAATAAATACACAATTTTCTGTGCTCAGAAGACTCTTGAGAACAGTTGGGGTTTGGTAGCCAACATGACAAGATTTGCATTAGGGAGGTAACTCATGGCAGAATTGCAAGGTAGAACTGAGAATGGAGAAACTGAAGGCAAAGACATCAGTTACAGCAGCATTCCCCAGCCTATGTGGCACCAGGGACTGTTTTCGAGGAAGACAATCTTCCAGTGGGAGGGTGGAGGAGGTGGGGGCAGTGGGAGGATGTGTAGGCAAACCTCACTGCTAATGTTAATCTGTATTTTCAGCTGCTCCCCAGTGCTGGCATCCGCCTCAGATCATCAGGCGTTAGATTCTCATAAGGATCACGCAACCTAGGTCCTTTGCATGTGCAGTTAACCATAGGGTTCCTGCTCCTATGAGAATCCAGTGCATCCACTGGTCAGGCAGGAGGCGGAGTTCCACTTGCCAGACATTCACTTCCTGCTGGCACAGCCCGGTTCCGCACAGATCACAAACTGGTACCAGTCTGTGTCCAGGGTCTGGGGACTCCTTAGTTAGAGGCTGAAAGCAAGAGACCCAGAGAGGTGATGGAGGCCCAAATTAAGGCAGTATAAATGGCCCTTGAGATGGTATAGTTGATGCTATGGAAATAGAATTGTCAGGGTTTGAATAATTATTAGATCTAGGAGCTTAGGGAGGAGCCATGTCGCCTCCCAGCTGTGCAGTACACTGTGTGTTAGATTTGGCATGCCGGTTTCCAATAAGTTTTTTTAGAAAGATGAAGTATCATCTTTAAAAAAAAAAAAAGTTTACTATTTTTATTGATGGCTTGCCAGTCAAACACTCTCAGCCCAGACATTCTCCTGAAATCTACAAATAGCAAGTTTAGTGGTAATGACATAGGATACAACTATCCCAGCTCTCACCACCAGTTAAGTATTTAACCCGATGATCAGTTTTTTAGACATTTTAATAGAGCAGCTTTATTTAGATTTTATTTACATACCATAAAATTCTACTTGTTCAAGTGTACAATTCAGTGGTTTTCAGTATATCCACAAAGTTGTTCATCCATCACGACTCTCTAATTTTAGAACAATTTTATCACCCCAAAAAGAAACCCCATAAGTAAGTCACTCCCCGTTTCTCCCCTTGTACTATCACCTGCACTCCCACCTCTACCTTCAGTCCCTGGAAACCACTAATCTACTTTCAACTTCTGTGGATTTGCCTGTTCTGGGCATTTCATATAGAAGGAATTATATGGTATGTGTTCTTTTGAGATTGACTTCTTTCAGCGAACGTATGTTTTTAAGGTTCGATCATGTCGTAACATGTATCACGTTACATGTAAAATTTCCTTTTTCCTGCCAAATAATATTTCACTGCGTTAATATGATATCACTCTCAAATGATGCTGAATCGCTACTTGTAGGGGAAGCTATCCTTGAGACGGTGACAACAGATAAGATCAAGGTCTGGCTCTTGCAAATCCAAGTAGCAAGCAACCGTATTTAGCAGAACCTCAATTTCTTCACCGGTAAAATAAAAATGAAAATATCTGGCACCAGATTGTTTTAAGATTATACAGGGTCATGTAAGTGAATGAACTTTATAAGCAAGAAAGCTTTTTTGCAGATATGCCCAGAGCTCATTTTTATGGCCCCGGTTTCAATTTTACACATCCACCCTCACCCCCCCAGTAGAAATGTATTTTCTGACATGAAATTGTAGTGAGTAACTTCTTACACTGCCACCTTATCCTGCCCTGTGGGGAAAAGTAACTCTGAGCTAAAGGATGTATTAATAGGGCTTTCAATACACACCCACACCCATAGTAAACATGTGTTGGTGTGCCTGCCTGTGTGTAGGAAGGGTGGGCATGTGTGTGTATTTCAGAGTCGAGATGCAGAACGAAAGCATCACAACTTGATAAAGTCACCCTTGACTGTTTTGCAAACACGGTTTCTACAATTAACGCTGCTGATCTGTTTGTAAACCCCAAATAGCGTAAACACACAAAGTTGCTCTCATTAATTTTTGATAAGCGAGAAGACTTACAAATATTTTACCTCCGAGCATATGTTATCTGCATTTGGCTGCAGCGGCAGTCATATGCTTTGACACGGGATGCTTCATCTTGTACCAAATGCCCAAGACTCACATCAAAAACAATGGCTGAGCTACACGAGCATCTCCCCTACTGAGTGGCTCATTTACATTTGGGGTTCTTTGAATAAGGCAGGGGAAACACACACATGCCTGAGTCTGGGACACTTCAAATTTCAGGAATACGTGGTTCCTTATCTATTCTTAAAACAACAAGAGAAAGTGATGCATTGAATGTCTACATAGAATAATTTATGTTTGTAAATTTTCTTCCTTCACAACACACATATGGTCCTCATATGATTGTTACAGTCATTCGTTTATTTTAAGTGGCCAAAATTAAAGTTCTTCTACATGTTCAGCACAATACTTGTTGCAATTTTTTAAAAAATTTAATTTAATTTTAAAGATGCGGGGTACAATTCAGGATTAAGTATATAAGGGGACATTGTACAAGTGAAGTTTAGGGCTCCCTTTGGTCCCCATTTTGCCTGGTTTGAGATCAGTTACCCTTATTGATGTTGTGTCCTCCCCCAACCTCGACATTATCCCGCTACTGCCAATCCCTTTCTTATAGTATTATGGTAAATGTTCAGGGTCCAATTATGAGTGAGACTGTGCAGTACTCTGTTCGTTGTTTCTGTGATAGGTAACTGAGTATTATTGACTCTAAATCCATCCAAGTTTCTGTGAAGTCCATATGCTTGACCTTCTTTATGGCTGCATAATATTCCATTGTGTATATGTACCACAGTTTTTTATTCATCCAGTTTCAATGGGCAGCATGATTGATTCCATGTTTTCGCTATTATGAATCGTGCTGCAATAAACATGTGTGCACAGGTATCTTTTTGTAGAATGCTTTGAATTCCTCCGTGTATATTCCCAGTGGGGGGATTGCTGGGTCATATAGAAGGTCAGTGTCTAGTTTTTTTAGAAATCACCACACTTTTTTCCAATGAGGTTGCACTATTTTGCATTCCCACCAGCAGTATAGAAGCATTCCTTTTTCTCCACATCCTCACCAGCATCTGTTGTTGTTTGTTTTATTAATGATGGCCATTCTTACTGGGGTTAGGTGGTATCTCAATGTGGTTTTGATTTGCATTTCTCTGATGATTACTGAGGCTGAGCCCTTTTTCATGTGTCTGTTGGCTGCCCATATATTTTCTTTGGAGAAATGTCTGTATATGTCTTTTGCTCACCTTTTAATGGGGGTGTTTGTTTTTTTTCCTTTTAGCATGTTTGAATTCCTTGTAGATCCTGGATGTTAGGCCTTTGTTAGATATACAGCTGGCAAATATTTTTTCCCATTCTGTGGGCTGTCTCCCTGCTGTCTCGATGGTTTCTTTTTCTTTGCAGAAG
>CAUYQG010050872.1:0-10878 GCA_963574415.1 Tarsius wallacei | reverse complement strand
ACGCCCGGCTAATTTTTTTGATTTATTGTAGAGATGAGGTTTCGCCTGCCCAGGCGGGTCTCGAACCCGCGGGCTCAGGCAATTCACTCACCTCAGCCTCCCAAGGCGCGGGATTACAGGCTGAGCCACCGAGCCCGGCTTTTTCTTCATTTTTATATGACTGGATTATTTCAAGTTCTGAGATTCCTTCTCCTTCTTGATCTAGTCTATTGTTGAAACTTTCCAATGTATTTTATATTTTAATCAATAAATCTTCAGTTTCAGAATCTCTGTTTGTTTTGCTCTATGTCTTTCTCATCCATATCCTAAATCATTTTTCTTTTCTGTATTGTTTTAAAATTCTCTTGTATCTCACTTAGCTTCATTAAAATCCATATTTTGGATTCTTCATTGGAATTACTTTGGAACTATTTTGAACTATAATTGGATTTCATGATTTTGTTTTTGATTGGGATCTGTGTGAAGAATTGTTTGTTTCTTTGAAGGTGTCATATTTTCTTCCTCTTATATTTTTTCTGTGTCCTTACATTGATATCTGCACCTCTGGTGTGACCATCATATTTAAAATTTAAAATTTTTTCTGTCATAGAATATTTTTTCCTGAAGATGTATACATGTCATTGGTTGGGTAGGGCACTTTGGCTTTGATCCTGGTTACAGGAAGCAATGTAATCTCTGTATAATGTCTTTGACTGTAAACAGCATCAATTATAGCTGTGATTTCTTTGGTGTGTTAGGTGCAGTTGTTAGTGGTGGCTGTGCTAAAATTTTGTTGGGATCTAGAATGCCAGATAGATCATTCTGGGGTCCCAGTGGTAGCA
Organism: Tarsius wallacei; assembly: GCA_963574415.1. NCBI lineage: Eukaryota > Metazoa > Chordata > Mammalia > Primates > Tarsiidae > Tarsius > Tarsius wallacei. The sequence goes on along the minus strand of CAUYQG010050872.1, from coordinate 10,057 downwards.
ATGATGGGCCAAGCATGACTATCCTTGGGACCCAAAGTGGTGTATGCTGGCTCCAATGTTAGAAGGTCCAGGTAGGCCAATTCTTGGGTCTCTACGTTGTGAAAAACAATAAATGATCCATTTCCAGAAAATGGAGTAATGTTTTCTGATGTGACCAAAAGACAAAGCAAAGGGAGGTTGGTAACAGTCATATCATTGAAGGACAGTAAATGATTCATTGCTGCTGTGACCAAAGGCTCATTAGAACAAAGGGAGGTGTGCTGACAGTCATGTTGTCTTAGGGAAATGAAACTTACTTAGAAATAAAGAAGCTGAAACTCTCCAATCAAATAGCAACAAGTACTTATTTTAACCTTATTTAGACCAAAAACTGCTTAGGCAACATCCAGGAGAGATTGTGACCCTGGTCAGTGAGGAATGAGGGAGGCACCTGTGCACAAGGAAATAAATTGCTTGTTGTAACTGCTCTGGGTGTGCCTGCACACCAGACACAATCTTGCAAGACCATTAAAGTCTCATTTCTGTTGCACTCCATGTCTCCATGTCCATCCTTTGATTTTGGATGGGTGAGTTCATTTCTCACAATACGAGGGCTCCTCTAGAATGTTCTATGTCTGCAGGAGGTGGACCCCAGCAGAGGGAGAGACACATCCCACATGATTTCAGGTGGCCTACTCTTCTTGGGCATCTTGGCAGCTCATGGGACTGCAGATAAGCCCAAGACTATTTTTCCAGAGGCAGCAGAAGCAACACAGGGGAGACAGAGAAAAAAAAAAGCAGGCACTGTGGCAACCAGGCAGTCTCGTGCACTCACCAATGTAGGAAAAATTGGACTATAAGTACTGCCTTGGTGGTTGGGGCATTCTCGGAGATTGAGTGTGTGTGAGACATATTGCAGATAGGAAGAGAGTGGAGAGTCCCAATCCACAGTTCTGTCCTCCCACAGGGAAACAGCCAGAGATGGATGTAACAAATCTTGGGATGTGCAAGAAACCCCCAGTAGTGGGGACTGAGTGCATAGGTAAATTCAGACATGGGCATCAACCAAGGAATACGAGAAACTCCTAGTAAGCGGGGTTGAGTATTCAAGTTAGCCAAGAATGGAGATAAAAAATTCTAAGCCTAGGGAACTCAAGAAAGGGGGAGATAAAGATTCTCCCTCTGACATTCCCCCAAATAGTCCATTGAGGGAATGTCGAGGTTTAGGGGAATAGCCCTTGTACCAAGAAAAAGAATGATCAGGAGGTCTGCAGTATCCATAGGGAATAGGAACACCCTTCAGCCAGCTGAACAAAAGTACCCAAATGTACATTCTGGGTGAGACAATAATACTCAAGGAGATAGGACTAAAATGCAAGATCTGAGGGGACCGATAGTTAAAGGAATTAGGGGATCAGCCCTGACATCTCAGAATATCTCTAAGGCTTTTAAGGCCCAACAAGAGAAGGAACAAACTCCAACTGCCTTCCTACAGAGACTTAGAGACCAAATGAGGAAATATTCTGGCCTAGACCCAGAGGACCCCATGGTACAGGGTTTTCTAAAGGTTAATTTTGTTACCAAAAACTGGTCTAGTATTGCTAAAAGGAAACTTGAGGGGGTGGAATGAGAAACCAATAAAAGAATGACTTAACGAAGTACAAAAAATGTTTGTAAAATGGGATGGGGTAAAGAAAATAACAAAATCAAAGGAAAGATGTAAATAAGGTTATGGGTATGAAGATGTATTTTTGGTAAGGAAAGTTATAAAGGAAAGATAATAATTTTGTATATGAAAGGATTTTGTATGATAAAATTTTGTCGTAAAGTAAAATGACTGGTTATTTAGGAAAGAGGAAAATACAGGACAAAGCATAGAGTCCAAGCATGTCATCAATAATATGTGGAAGGCAGGATAAGTTTGTGAAGGGGAATTTATGAAAAAATCTTAGTATATGATTAAGTTGGTTATAACTTTTCTCCAGTTCTAACTGCTGTTATGGTTTGAAAGATTTTTTTCCCTCTTTCAATTTTTATTTAAAATTGTGGAGTACAATTCAGGTAGGTATACAAATATTCACCATGCAGATACCCTTATCAATGAGGTATGCCCCCTCTTCCCCAGGCAGATATCGACTACTGTAAATCCCACCTCCCCACTCCCTCACCCCCCTCCCTGCAGTTTCCCACCACTTTCAATCCTTTTCTTATAGTAATATGGTAGTTGTTCAAGGTTCACTTATGAGTGAGAACGTGTGATACTCAGCTCTTTGTTTCTGTGAGAGATCATTCAGTATTATAAGCCCTAATTCCATCCAGGTTGCTGCGAAGTTCATGATTTTGTTCTTCTTTATGGCTGCATTGTATTCCATAATTGTGTATATGTACCACATTTTTAAAAATCTAGTCCTCTTTTGATGGGCAGCACGGTTGGCTCCATGTTCTTACTATTGTGAATAATGCTGCAATAAACATACGTGTGCAGGTATCTTTCTTATAGAGTGACCTGAGTTCTTCCGGGTATATTTCCAGTAGGGGGATTGCAGGATCATATGGAAGGTCAATTTTTAGAACTTTTTGGAATCACCACACTGATTTCCACAGAGACTGAACTAGTTTGCACTCCCACCAACAGTGTAGAAGTGTTCCCTTTTCGCCACATCCTCCCCAGCATCTCTTATTTTTTGAGTTATTGATGATGGCCATTTTTAATTACTTAGAAAACTAAGCTTTGAAAGAGGCCACAATGGATTTGCTTAACTTTCTAGGACATCAGGGGCTAATAATATCTCAAAACAAATTACAATTTGTAGAAAAAGAAGACGCTAAATACCTGGGGTCTCTAATTAGTAAAGGCAAACAAAAAATCAACCCAGAAGATAATAACTGGAATAATTGGCTACCTTTTACCAAAAACAAAGTGGGAACTCAAAAAGTTCTTAGGCCTAATAGGTTATTGCAGATTATGGATTAACTTTTATGTGCAGAAAATCAAAGATTTATACTGTAAGCTGTTAGAGGGAGAGCCAGATCCTCTTCAATGTACAGCTGAAGAAGTACAAATTCTAGAAGGGCTGAAACAGGCTTTAATCACAGCTCCTGTTTTAGCACTCCCATCTTTAGTAAACTCCTTTCACTTGTTTGTGACTATGAATCAGGGTACAGCCACTGGATTGCTTACTCAAAGCTGGGATAGAAAGAAGCAACCAGTCACTTTCATGTCCAAATTGTTGGATCCTGTGTCTAGGGGTTGGTCTGAATGTGTTCAGTCTGTAGCAGCCATTGTCTTATTAGTGGAAGAAAGTCAGAAATTGACTTTTGGGGGAACTCTCATGGTCAGCAGTGTACCCCCATCAAGTCCAGTCTATCCTAAATCAAAAAGCTGGGCATTGGCTGATGGATCCCCAGATTCTAAAATATGAGGCAATATTATTGGAAAAGGATGATTTGATTCTAACCGCAGATTCCTGCCTCAAGCCAGCAGACTTCGTAAGTGCCAGGGAGATAAGGAATCAAGAGAAATCAGGTCATAATTGTCTGGATATTATTGAATACCAAACCAAAGTCAGACCAGAGTTGGGGAAAATTCCACTGCATGGGGGTATTAAACTCTTCATAGATGGGTCTTCCAGAATGGTTGAAGGCAAAAGACATAACAGCTATGCTATTATTGATGGAGATCAGTTGTCTACCTATGAGAAGGGAAGGTAACCTAACATAGTCTACACAAACTTGTGAACGATTCACCCCTAACCAGGCTCTGAAATTGCTTGCAGATAAGAAAGGCACCATCTATACAGATTCTAAAATATGCCTTTGGAGTAGTCCATACTTTTGGAAAAATCTGGGTAGAAAGAGGTCTCATAAATAGTAAGGAAAGGGAACTGGCCCATGGAAAATTGATTAAAGAGGTTCTAGAAAATATATTGCTTCCTGCTGAAATTGCAATAACACACATCAATAGTCGTCAGAAAGGGGGCTCCTTTAAGGTAGTTGGCAACAGACTGGCTGGTGGAATAGCCAAAGAGGCTGCCTTAGAAAGTGAAGATAAATTCCTAAACCTTATCCCCAACATACCTATAGTCACCATGAGACCACAATCTACTGAAGAAGAAATCAAGGGAATGGGAGAACTAGGGGTTTCTCCAAACAAAGAGGGGAGATGGTTTTTCCTGGATGAGAGAGATGGTTAGTAAACCAATTATGAGGGCACAAATGACCATATTTTAAATAAGGGAGTCATTGGGGATCTCAGGCAACGTGCATTGCATTTCTAAAAACTTATGGGTGTACAGGCATACACACCATCACTAAACAGGTCTACTGAGGATGTATTACCTGTCAGAAGATAAACAAAAAGGTTATTAGAAAGTTAACGAAAGGGGGAATACAACCCCCCCCCCCAGGACTGAGACCATTCCAAAGTATCCACAGTGACTTTACTGAAATTCCTAAGGCAGAAAAGTTCAAATATCTGCTAGTAATTGTTGACCATATCACTGGATGGGTGGAGGCCTACCCTTTAACAACTGCAACAGCAGGGTTGGTAATAAAGGTGCTTTTGGAACAGGTGATTCCTAAGTTCAGCCTAATAGAAAATATTGATTCAGATAATGGGAGTCACTTTACTTCAAAGGTGTTACAAGGGATAATGGGGGCACTCCAGGTGCATTGGGACTTTCATACACTTTGGCATCCACCATCCTCAGGAAAAGTTAAAAGAATGAATCAAACTCTTAAAAAAATTTCGACCAAATTAACACTATAAATTAAGTTGCCCTGGATTAAGTGCCTCCCTATAGCCCTCCTCAGAATCAGGACAGCTCCTCAAAAGAATCTAGGCTTGTCACCCTATGAGTTACTATACAGGTTACCATACTTAGGGAGGGCAACAGACTTGCCCACTATGGAGACAAAAGACAAGTTCCTGAGAGAGTATATATTGGTCATTTCCTCTACCTTATCTTCCCTCAAGGTAAAAGGGCTTCTTGCTCAGACTCCTCCTCTCGAGTTTGTGGCTCATCACTTTCAGCCTGATGACTTGGTGCTGATTAAAACTCGGAGAGAGGACAAGCTCCAGCCAAGTTGGGAAGGTCCTTATCAAGTGCTCCTAACCACTGAGACTGCTGTCCAAACAGCAGGAACGGGTTGGGCTTATTATACACATGTCAAGGAACCAAAAAGGACTAAATGGGGAGGGGAAGAAGAAAGGTGGGAGGTGCACAAAGTGCCCAGAAAAACTAAAATCAAATCTAATGTAATATAAATATCTCTGTCCTGAGCAATTCTCAGGTGATCAGGAACCTCCCTGTCCTAGCTGGGAGTATGTATAGTGAACCATGCAGCACCAGCTGTTGACTGCTGCTACTCCATCTGGAGATCCCAGGGGATGAGATCATTTACAACCCAAATATAAAGGGTGACACTCTAGAAATTGAATCAGGTTATGGAGACACTAATGCCTAGGTAGAATGGGTCAAATTTTCAATACTAGCTTTAAACAAAAGCAACTATTATGCATGTGCTGTGGGATAGCCACAAGCTCAGGTGGTCCCGTTCCCTCTCAGCTGGGACACAGAACCCATTGGGATGAGTTGTATGCTTGCCTTATACCAAGACAAGAACACTTGGGAAACGAGACTTGTAAGAGCTTATCTCTGCTCTTTCCTGCACTGCATAGGTCAGACCCTAGGGCAATCCCCTCCTTTTCCACAGGAATGATGAATCACTCTTCGTGTCTCTCCAGACAAGAAGAAGGTTTCACGACTCCTGTGGGACAATTACTGACTTGTACTCACATCCTAAATGTCTCTGGTGAATCCAGCAGCAACTTCTCGAGTACACACAACCCTTGAGCTATGTATGGTGACACTGTGGAGGGAGGAGCCTGTGTAACTCATTGCTATCCAACTGGATTGAGATCTGTGTTTTGATCCAATTGGTCATTCCATTCACCTTGGCATTTTGCTCCATTTCAGAAGCTAGGCCTGGAAAGAAGAGACCCCTAAAGGGGTCATTTAACTCTGTGTATATTAACTCAATAAGAGTCCCTAGGAGAGCCTCTAATGAACTTAAAGCCAGAAACCAAATAGCTGCAGGATTTGAATCAACGCCTTTTTGGTGGTCTACCACAAAAAAAACGTAAATTGGATCAATTATATTTACTATTTCAACAAAGGTTTATAAACTATACTAGAGATGCTCTTCAAGCAGTAGCTAGCCAATGGAATACTATCAGCAGGATGGCCTGGGAAAATCAAATAGCGTTAGACATAATGTTAGCAGAAAAAGGAGGAGTCTGTGTTATGCTGGGAGGAAAATATTGTACTTTTATTCCAAATAATACTGCCCCCGATGATACTATTACTAAGGCTTTACAGGGACTTACCACTTTAGCAAAGAAATTGGCTGAAAACTCTGGTATCAATGGTTCTTTTACAGACTGGTTAGAAGAATGGTTAAAAAATGGAAATATATGATATGGTTGCCTTGTTATACTTGCAGAAATTTTAACTGCTGTGGGATGCTGTGTTATCCCTTGTGTAAGAGGCCTGATCCTGAAAGCTTATAAAAACAGCTATAAACAAGCAAATGTCCATGGCTAATGCACAAAATAACCTCCTACTCTTAGATGAAAAAGTAGATCATGAGAAGGAGAGTCAATATTACTTAACATGTTTAAACAACAACAAGGCCATACAAAACAGTGAAAATAAATCAAATGGAAGGGAGGGAATTGTGAAAAACAATAAATAATTCATTCCCAGAAAATGGAGTAAAATTTGCTGATATGACCAAAAGACAAAACAAAGGGAGGCTGAAAACAGTCACGTATTGAAGGACAAGAAACTGTTTGTTGCTGATGTGACCAGAGGCTTGTTAAAACAAAGGGAGGTGTGGTGACAGTCACATTGTCTTAGGGAAATGAAACTTACTTAGAAATAAGGCAGTGGAAACCCTCCAATCAAATAGCAACAAGTACTTATTTTAACCTTATTTGGACCAAAAACTGCTTAGGTGAGGTCCGGGGGAGATTGTGACTCTGCATTCATTCCTTGGTCAATGAGGAACTAGGGAAGGGACCTGCACACAAGGAAATAAATTGCTTGTTGTAACTGCTCTGAATGTGCCTGATCTTGCAAGACCATCACTAACGAATGTCTCACTTCTAGTGCACTCTGCATCTCCATGTCCATCCTTTGATTTTGGTTGAGTGAATTCATTTCTCACAACATGGCTTGCTTGAATGCTGGTAGTAGCAGCAATCAGCCAGGTGTGTCCTTGGCTCCCCAGATAGCCGTTGACGGTAGTAGCAGTGATGAGACAGCCTGTTAAAACCCAGGCAGTCCATATTGGTGTTGGTGGTGGTTGTGACAGACTGGGTGAGCCAGTCCCGTGGCCCACAGTTGGTGCAGGCTGTTGGGTGCTAACATTGGTGGTGTTAACAAGTTGGGTTGGTCCCTACCTCAGACCCAGGAGTAATGTTTAGGTGCCAACGATAGTTGACTGGGCTGGGCAATCTTCAGGTCCTTGGATGGCATGATTAAGTACAGGAGGATGAGACCAGGCCAGCAGACCTGTCCTCAGGCCCTCTGGTAGTGAGTTCAGGAGCTGGCTGTGATAGGTAATGGTGAGGTGGTCCCAAGGCCACTGAGCAGAATGCTCAGGTAGGGGAGGGTAGCTGCTGCTGCACCTTGAGCAGGACCAGTGGGACCAGCTTAGGCAGGTAACTCTGGAGCTCACAGTTTGTTTGTGCCTCAGTCCTGCAGCAGTGGCAGTGGTGTTTGTCCTTGGGGCATATGAATGTGCCTGGTCTCCCCCTTCCCTGTTTTGTTCAGTGGCAGCAGCAGCAGCAGTAGCTGCCGCCACCCCAGGGCAAGACATGGTCATTCAAGGGCTGTGCTTTCAGACTAGCACAGGCTGTAGACCTGCCCCTGGAGGGGATGAGGCCGCTGAGTGAAAGCAGCATAGGTAGGCTGTTGTGGATATGTTGTTTCCTTGGTACCACAACAGCCTACAGAAGCTGTGGTGGGATTTGTCTTTGTGAGGTATAAAAAAGTGTTCAACTTCCCCCTCCCTCTTTGGCCCAGTGATAACTGTGGACTCAGGGCAGGATGCAGTCCTTAGGAGCCAAGCTTTCAGAATGGCACCAAGCTGCAGCTGCTTGGGGCTCAGATGCCTGTGGAATTCAGTGTGAATTCTTTCTCTGGAGCAATGCCTCTGTGCACTCTCAAGGCAGCTCCCTACATTAATCTCAAGACCCGTGTGACTAGAATTGTGGAAGTGTGTGGTAGGAATGCAAAGTCTTGAAGGTTGCTCACTTACTTTTTCCCTATGTCTGTGATCTTCCCCCAGCTCCCCACCAATCCCTGCCAAATAGGCTGCTTTGCTTCTCTCTTCTTCTTTTTTTTGGTTCTTCCTGTCATTTGTCTGTGGAACTCCAGTGTTCTCTTTTAGTGCATTAGGAGTGTGACTATCTACTTACTATTTGGGTACCTTTCTGTGCAAGAGGCATATACTAGCTGCATCTAATCAGCCATCTTGCCTCTTGCACTGGCCAATAATTTTCAACAAAATTGACAAGGTATTTCAATGGGGGAATGAATTCTTAAATCAACAAATGGTGTTGAAACAATTAGATGTTCATATGTAAAAAAAAAAAAGTGAACATTGACTCTTACTTTTACCATATAGAAAAATTAACTCAAAATCAATCACAAACCTAAATATAAGTTTGAAAACTAAAACACTTGTGGAAGAATATATGAGAAAAAACCTTTGGGATCTTTAGCTTGACAAAGATATCTTAGATTGGACACATACACATACGTAAAAGATTTTAAAAGTGGACACATTGAATGTTACCAATATTAAAAGCATTTGCTTTTTAAAAAACACCATTAAAAAATAAAAAATGCAGGCAATGGACTGTAAGAAAATATTTTCAGAGAACATTTTTGATACATAATTTGCACAAAATGCATAAAGAATGCTTGCATATCAATTATGAAGATAATATTTTAAAAATAAGCAAACCATGAAAAGACACTTTACCAAAGTAGGTATGCAGATAGCAAATAAGCAAATTGCAAAAGGCTCAAGATCACTAATCATCAGAGAAACGTAAATACACACCCACTAGAATGGAAACATTCTTTAAAGCTCACTATTGACAAGGATACAGCAACTGGAGCTCATATACATTGTTTGTGAGAATGCAAATTTGTACAGTCATTTCTAGATGTTTAACCATATAAATAGCTCATATAATTGAACTTATACATACCATACAACTCACCAAACCTCCGATTTGCTTTTATTCAAGAGAAATAAAAGCATAAGTCCACTCAAAGATTTGTACTCAACTGTTTACAGCAGGTTTATTTATAATATCTCCAAACTGAGAACAATCTGAATTTCTATCAGCCAGAAATATTTTTAATTAGACCTACTTTTAAGGAACAAAATGCTTAGACCTGACTGGAAAGCCTACAGTCACATGTTTTTCTCTGACTTTAATATTATAGCCAAATGTCCTAACAGTCAATTTAAAAGTTTTAGATTTAGCCAGGTGTGGTGGCTCACACCTATAATTCCAGCCCTTTGGGTGGCTGAGGTGAGAGGATTGCCTGAGCTCACAGGTTCAAGGCCAGCCTGGGCAACTTGGCAAGATCTCACCTCTACAGTAAATCAAAAAATTAGCCGGGTGTGGTGGCTCATGCCTGTAGTTCCAGCTACTTGGAAGGCTGAGGTGGAAGGATCGCCAGAGCCCAGCAGGTCGAGGTTGCGGTGGCCGTGAGCGTGCCACTGCACTCCAGCCTGGGTGACAGAGTGAGACTCCAACTCAACAACAACAACAAAAAATTAAGTTTGGGGGGCTGTCTTTAATAAATAAAAGGCAACCTAAATTTATTTTTATTATACAAGCAATACATGATTATATTCTTAATATACACAAACAACATAACAGGTGTAGTGAAAACCCTCCTTGTGCCCTATTCCCCATCCCTGAGGTAACTACTACTCTGAGTTTGCTGTAAATCCTTCCAGACCTTTTCTCATGTGCCTTCTTACATGT
>CAUYQG010050867.1:0-21169 GCA_963574415.1 Tarsius wallacei | reverse complement strand
AAAAAGGGGGAAAAGAATGGAGCAGGGAGTGGGGGGAAGAGGGAGGTGGAGAGAGAGAGGAGTAAGAGGAAAACAGACAAACATACCGACTAACAAATGAAAAGAGACACAAAGACTGAAACAAGTAAAAAGAAAAACAATAACAACAACTACAAACTATCCAACACTCATATGAAGAAACTAAAACATACAAACATGCAAGCATACAAGCTATCCAACCTCCTTATTGGTGTGCTATTCCTCTATACAAAGATGGGGTCTACAGAGAGAGAGAGAGAAAAAAAAGAATGGAATAAAGTCAGTAAACTCACAGAACCAAAGCAAGTATGCAAACATTATTAATAAGAATAATAAGAGAGAAAAAACAAGATGGGTAAGACAAACAGACAAAGAATTAAAAAAAAATTAAAACAGGGAACCAAACAGAGACTTTTCCTTTAAGCCCAATGTCTTTTTAGCTCTGATTTCTAGTTGTCTTTGCAGGCTGGTAGATTTGTTCACAGTTAGGGTCAGTTGTCCCTGGCCTGCTGTGGAGAGTGGTTCAGATCTGGGCTGTCTGTCAAATTCTGCCACACAGATCTGGCTTGTGTCTATTTGGCTTCTCTCCTTCCCATTTTGATGATGTTACCTTGAATCCCCAGAAGGTGGTGCTGGTCTCACCGCTTCAGTGGATCTTTCCCCACAGCAGTTGGAGACTGCCAGGCAAAGCAAGCCAGGTGGGGCAGAAGTCGGAGGTCACCCAGGACGGGAGGGAGCAGGCAATGGTAGTGGCGGTGGCAGCTGCCGTGTCACGGTGTGTGGAAGGAGCTCCATGAGCCTGGCTCCTGGAGAGGGGTAGGGCATGGCAGTGGCAGCAGCAGTGGCAGTTTCAGCAGAGCCTGTTTGTGTGGGCTTCACGGTCTGGAGCCGTGGGTTGCCTCAGGCATGGGTGGGGTGACAGCAGCTGCAGCGGCATTGGCAGCCAGCCAGCCCTGGTGTGGATGAGAAGTCAAAGGTGGTTGAGGCGTCGGCCGAGCACCCTGCGAGCAGGTTGTGGACAATGGGAGCTGCAGTCTCCTGGAGGAGGGCTAGAGTCTTTACGTGTGTTCTCTTTGGCAGAGCATCTCACAGACCAAACTGCCCCATTGCCATCTTGCTGGAAGTCCCAATAAATTTCTAAAGATGTAGCTTTTTCATCAGATTATAAATATATTTGGTAAATGTTGATGCTAATTGCAAAATGGGCATCCAGAAGATTTTATCAATTGATATCCACATCAGTTCTATTTTATTGTCATTATTTTTTAAGATACACTAAATACTGACAGTGGTAGTCATCTCTGAATGGATAATGGGTCGTTTCACTTTTCACTTTTTATTCTTTCTGTACTGTAAATCTATTATGCAAAGAGCTTGGGCAGCAGAGACATTCTTTAAGCTCAGGAACTTCTAGATGGACTGACTGTAGACAGATTGTCACAGGTATGGATTCTGGAGACATCCTGACGACCATACTTGTTCTACAACTCCTAGGTCACTGTTGCAGGTATCTTGTAGTTCTTGGTTTGGCTCCATAATTAATAACAATGTGTAGCTCCCTTTCAGTTTTAGATTTAGAATACGAATTCCTCCATTCATACTCAGTACTGTCATTCTACAAAATATTTTTTAGCAATGCTTTAAAAAAGATTTTTTTTTTGAGATGGAGTCCCACTCTGTCACCCAGGTTGGAGGACAGTGGCACAATCACGACCATCCCAGTGTCGACCTGCTGGGCTCCAGCAATCCTTCCACCTCAATCTTTCGTGTAGATGGAGCTACAGGCATGCGCTTGCCCACACCTGGCTAATTTTTTATTTATTGTACAGATGAGGTTTCACCAAGTTACCCAGGCTGGTCTTGAACTCGCAGGCTCAGGCAATCCACTCGCCTCGGCCTCCCAAAATGCTGGGATTACAGGCTGAGCCACCTAGCCCTTAAAAAAAAATTTAAAGAGATGACCCCCTCAGCCCTATATTGAGAAACAGCCAATCAATGGAGTTTACATAGAATTAAACCAATATAATGAGCACTATGTTTGGCACTCTCACTATCTGGAGTAGCTACCCTGTTAACCTAACAGATCATTATAAAAATATGGTAAAAAATAATGCCATTGATTGTTTCTGATGAAATCAAGACCAGTGTGGAAGATAAAAGGTGATACCTGCAGTCTTGGAGCTTATGCATATATGGAATCTTGATAAACAGAGATAAAATATTTTTTAAAATATATATTAGATGTTTGTTTATTTCCATACCATCTATCTACCAGTCGCGTTCTTGTGTGACTATCAGTGGCACTGAATTACTTACTTAATCGTTGAGTATAGATCTTAGTACTGAAAGTGTGCTTCTACCTGCTGTTGTTTGATTTTGCTGAAGATGTTAAACATTGACCTGCAACATGTCATTAAAGTAGAATGGCTGAAACTAAAGATGGAAGAACAGAGTCTGAAGCATTGGAAGGATTTAAAACAGCAGAGGGCCATGCCGAGCATGGATCATAATGGATTAAAAAGACCTCTTTTTGAAAATTGTTTTGTTGAGTGATGTTAGAGTAAAAACGTGTTGGAAAAATAACCACAAAATGCTAAAATATGGAGAAAAGTTGGAGAAGAACATGTGAGTTTACAAGTGAAAGTAAATAGCAGCCCTAGTAGAAGGGGAGAGAACAAAAAGTTGTGTTACACTCTAATGCTAAGAACTTTGTTTTTCACGATGCAGTAGAGAAAAACACAGAGTGCTCAAACAGGCCCTAATTTAAATTTTGAATGCAGAACTTGAATCTGGGGCAGGACACATATGAGATCCACAGGGAAACCTTGTATCTAAGAGAGTCGGCGCCCAGAGGGAATGGAGAAGGCACTGGGCAGATGGATAAACATTTGTGGTCTACTTTGCCTCTACTTGAATTACATTACCAAGGTCAAAAAAGAATTGAGGTCTCTGTGAAGCAGCAGCTGTACTTTGGCCAGAATTCAACAGATTAATCAAAGCGAGAGCCTCAGACGAGCAATAAAGTACATGCATTTGTTTATTGTCATCCAAGGAGGAAGCGCGTGTATTAGAAAACTGGGAAACAAAGAGACATAAAATTTTTATGGAGGCTTCATTACTTAGGCATAATTGACAACCATGTAGAAATGTGATTGGACAAAAATACAATCTAAAGCCAGCAACAGTCCTTGCTGCTAAAACTCTTCTAGATCTTTCTGTGTAGTGTTCCTTTCTCTACAGTATGAGGCAAGGATTATTTCTGGAATAAGGGTCTTTTGACTCATAATCAGATTAGAGTCGTGGCTTGGGCAGGTAAAAGGACAGGAGAAGGACAGAGAGAGGGAGAGAGAGATTCTGTTTCCTGAGGCCTACAGTACCCCAATGTTATAACAAGGAGTATGGGAGTTGGAAGCCAGGAAACATAAATGAAAACCTATATCTCATAACAACAAAGAATGTTATGGTGATTTAATGAAAGATGACATTTAGTTCAGTGCCTAGTATATAGTAGCTCTACAAATAAGGTTAGCTACTATTATAAAAATATGAAGCTTTTTTTAGTTGGTCAGTGGCATATTTAAAAAATTCAGTAATTGTCATAATTCATCTATCATAAATTATAATAATCATTCTAGGCATTTGGTAACATGGAATTATTTACATGAAATGCCCTTTTATTAATCGGATTGATTTAATTCTTGTATAAATCATCACAGCAAAATAAAGAGGAATCATGTTTTGTTAATTGTGTGCACAAAAATTTAAAAAACATAAAAGTGACTGTTCTTTTTTAGTTAATAGTATTTTCTCAGTTCTCTGTTTTTGCCACTCCAAGAGGGTTTTGTATTACCTCTGAGGAAGTATCCAAGGAAGGAAAGGCATGTTCTCATCAGCCTCCACTGACCAACTATTCCCAGGAAAAGCTTAAAAGAAGTTCAAGACAGTTTCTCCTTTCAGATTAGTCAGAAACCTCCCATAAGTCCTTGCTTACCTAACATAAGGTAATGATCAGAGCAGGAGTTTTGGAGTAAGGTTGCCTGGCTCTAGCAGTTACTAGCTGTGTCACTTCGGGCAAGCTGATAAACCTCTGTGGATTTTTATTTTCTTAGTCATAGAAAAACTGAATAAGAGAATGGATGTCAGTTGTCTCTCATGGTGGTTGGTATGTTTTTAAATGACAAGAAGTAAAAACTCTTAGTCACTGTTAGTTGTCATCCTAAATGCTCTATTAGAATCTACAAAATTGATCATTATAGAAGGTGTTAGAACATATGCCATCCACAGAGGTGCCTCATCTGGAACTAAACTATTAAAATTTCATTCATATTTAAATCTCTATATGACATTTTTGGTAACTATGAAAAGTTGTGATTCTAAATAAATTTGATGCTAGAGTCTCTCAATGAGAATACATTATTTAGTTATACAATAACCAGTTTGGACCTGCTCTGCATTGCCTTAGAAAAAATTCTGTAAGTGAAAAAAAAAATTCCAATATGAGGAGGTATCACCCAAAAAAACAATTATTTTTGGAGAGCAAGCCTCTTGTAGTACACTCAGAATTTGCTCCTCCAGATCAAACCTTCAACCAGTTTTTATCTGGAAGTTTTGAGAAGGCTGCGTCAAGATTTGCAGAAAAAACATCCTGCGTGGTGGCAAACAGGTGACTGGTTCTTCTATCATGACAATGCACCTGCCCACACCACACTGAGTGCTCAGAAGTTTTTGTCCAAAAACAGCATGACCCCCGTGCCCCATCCTCCCTATTCACCCGATCTTGGCCCAGGAGACTTTCTTTTTGTTTCCCTGGAAACAGAAAGTCCTCAAGGGAAACATTTTGCTGATGTGGAAGAGGTGAAACAAAAACCAGCAGAAGCACTGAAAGGAATCAAAATTGATGAGTTCAAAAACTGTTCTGAGCAGCGGAAAAGTGTCTCGATCGCTGTATTGCATCAAGCAGAGATTACTTTGAGGTGACTGAAGTATAAACATGTAAGAATAAATACACAATTTTTAATAAGTAAATTCCAGTTTTGGGGGGTCCCTCCATACATATCTGTTAACTCTCAATATTTTTATTTCAGTTAATCAATTCATATATGCAAAGTATGCAAAGGAAATGGTTTTCTTTCCTTAAGCTGGGAAGTAAAAACTAGCAAATGAAACCAGGCTGCCAACAATTGTCCTCTCTTTTATTCTGTATTTCTTTTTGCTTTAAGTAAAATTAGAATATTATTGCTCTTTCAATCTCTGTTTTCCCTTAAATCTTTATTTTATTACTATTTTAAGGCACAGTCTATACATCAAAGCTGCAGAGTTTACTCTTTCTTCATTTAGTACTGAAGTTAGACAATATGGAACAACAGAGTGAATCCTTGGATTCCTGAGAAGATATTCTATGAACTTCTGAAACCCAGGATTTCCAAGCACAGTTACAGCATAACATTTTTTCTATAGAATATTGTGGAGAATAATTGACTATCTGGACTCTGAGTTCTCATCACAGACATATAAATGATAATAATGGCTACTATTTATGGAATGCTAGCTACATGCTATGCACCATTTCAAGGCTTTATTAATCCTAACAAGAACCCCATGAAGTGGGTATTATTGTTATTATTCTTATTTTAAAGTTGAAAAAACTGAAGTGCAGTGAGGTTGTCATTTGCCCAATGTGGTTACCTGGTAAAGTGGTAGTGGTGTAATGGGCACCAGTGCAGTGTGTCTCCAGCATGGACTTAGGCACTCTGCTAGTCTCCCTTTTTATAAACACAAAGAATGTCCTTTATAGAGCTATTGTTATAGATAAACTCCACACTCTGGTTGATATACAAGTCGTGTACAAAGATTCATCGCATTATGGATACACTGTCAACCACTCACTAAAGAAGAGGTTTTCCATATGACTAATTTATGTGTCAGCAATTGCAAATTATTATAGCCAATCGATTATCAGACACTTGGAAAATTCAAATGTGAGGATTATATCTGTTAGATTAAAGATTGAGGTGGGACCTCCAAAACTGTTAGGTCAGACTTGTGGGGAGGTTGTGTGATTCGGTGCCACACAAAAGATGCAAAGAATTGCACAGAAGTTAGATTGGAAAATACAGTTTATTTAGAAAGTAAATTAGAGAGAGAGAGAGAGACATTCACCTTCCCAAGGCAGGAGAGGGGGCCAAAGTTAGAAAACTTGGAGGTTGAAACTCAAAGAGCCACATGGACACACCAGAGTTTAACAAAGCAATGGCAAAAGGCTAGAGAGAGAGAGGAGATTTACCTCCCCAAAGTAGGGGAGGGGTCTAAAGCTAAGAAAACATGGCGGCTATAACTCAAACAGCACATGGCCTGGCCAATGCTTAACAAAACAATGGTGACTGCTGTTTGAAGTTAAATGACTTTTAAATGTTCCCTTTGATGGGGACAGGTCATTAAGGTGATTGGCTGGTGGTCTGCTTCATATCATCACAGAAGGGTTGGGTAAGCACAGGTACTGACATCAGGTGATAGACAACAGGCAGTTGGGTGGGTTAGTCACATAATTGCTGCCATGGTGATGGGATCTGTGTCATGAAGGTCATGAAAGGTTCAGTAGGCTAATTTGCTTACTGAGGAGGGAATTGTAAGACAATTACCAATAGCTACCTCTGAGGAACTGGTTCTGTCCTTGGCTAGTGATCAGAGGGAAAATAAAAGTGAACTGCTAGAAAAACACGACAAAGCTAAGCAATGTTAAAATGGTTGCTCATTGGTTATATTGACTCCATCTTATGTGCTCTGAACATCTGTGAATTTCAAAAATTGACTAAATAAATAGCAATGAATATACAGCTAATTATAATAACTACATTTTGAGGAAAGTAAGCTATTTAGCAGATCTGTTTTTAAAGAAAAAACTAAAAAAGTTCAAATAATGAAGTTCATTTTGTAGGTTTCTTTTTCAATTTTTGGTGAACTATCGGTGAAGATAAATACTTAAAAGTGTTTATATATATATTTTTTCTAATCATACTTATAAACCATGAGAAGCCTCCAGGGCCACATAGCTAGAACAGGGTCACTGTACTGATAGGTAATTCTTTTAGTGAACACACACAACTGCATTTCTTTCTCTCTTTCCCCCCCTCTGTTTATTATTTCCCTCAGGTCCCTTTAGACCCATAGTGTGAGATTTGAGTGGTTTTTATCTTTGGAATGTGCTGCCCACAATTATACAATGTGAAAGATCAAGGTGGGGCTCATGGGAAAGAAGGTGAGATGCAGTCTGCCCAGGCCTCCCTCTTTTCTGAATATTGGGGAGGAGGAGTAAGAGTAGGAAGCCAAGGTTACTCTAAACTGCATCCTAGCACAGTGGGGAAGGTTTTATAGGGTTAAGGTCAAACTTCTACCTAGGAATAATTAGATTAAGGCTGGACTCTCCTGTATCTTATCTTGATAATCTGATTCAATGAACCTTTACTGACCTCTCACTGGCTCTTTGTTAATGCAGTGAAAAAGCAGCATTCTCTGTGGTGGGAGGTCTTTGCCTTGGTGGGAGGGTCTTTTCAAAGTTCAATTTCCAACAAAAGACTGTAATGTAAATTCACTTGCCTATGGAAATCCCTTGTGGAAAAATATCATTCATGCTCTCCTGGGATTTTCAGGGTTTTGTTGTTGTTTTCTTTTTTCCCTTAATCACAATTTCCTCTTTTCTCCTTCTATTTATAGAAGTGTATATGCTAATCTGTCTTGAGTTTTACCTTCTTCTCTGAAGTTTAGAGTATCGTGATGAGTTTTGAAGTATGCATTATTTACCAGAAGTACTCTTTATTTGTTTAGAGACTATATTTTGAAATGCACTTACTATAGAAATTGAGAGTGCAAAGTCTAAGAGTGGAAATGAACTTCTACGTGCTCTCTGGAAGACTCAGTAGTTTGTTCTAAGAGTTAGCCATAGGAAGAGAGAGGGACGGAGAGGGCGTGTCAGATATGCACAAAACCAGACCCACATGCAGTGGGCCATCAATAAATGCTCCTTAAATGACTGGAAACACATGACCCTTTGCCACGATTCACCAAATTTGTAAAGTTGAACAAGCTCATAAGATGTTTATCATGAGTGCATGTGTACTTACATGTGTGTAGGGAACAATGAAGGGACTGAGTTTCATGTTAGAGTTGACATGGAATGAGATGGGAAAAATATTTTGAATACAGGAACTAAGACCAAAAAGGTTACAAGTATGTGAGTAATTTGTATTTTGGCTTTTCATAGGGTATAAAATAGAAATTTGAAAAAAAAAAAAAATCAAAACATATTGCCCTCATTTTCAAAATCCCAGCCACATCTAGGTGACAATTAAAAATTATGTGAAAGTCTATCTTGTTTAGAATTCAGTGTTGTAGCCAACAATACTTATCAATATTAATTGTACTTTCAAAAACTAGTAATGTTTTTGTTTTCCTTAGTTTTTTAGGAAGTTAACTAAACTTGGGATGAGATGATATTTTAACAAAAAGTCTTTAGATGGCCTTGTGCCAAAAATCTTGTCATTTTAAAGTAATAATTGAGATTGTCAATTAAATGTGTCCTTGCCATTTTCTATAAAATACCTACTACCAGCAGGCACTGTAAAATGTGTGATTATTAATAAGAAGGCAGGCATAAAGTCAGATCTTTCAATACAATTTAAAAGTGAATATACTCATTATATGCAAATAATGCTTTGGAAACCCAAAGGGAGAAGTGTGCTGTATTCAGAAGTATCTCAAGTGAAGTCACAGAGGAGATGAGTTGTGTGATGAATCGTCACGAAACAATGTCCACTACAAGAACAAGAGAGAAATGACTTTCTAGACAAAGAGACCACTACAAGATGAGACATCATAGGATGCTCAGAATGGATGAAGTGAAGTCCATGTTGAGATGAACTGAAACAATAATGTAAAGTCAGTTCAGAAGGGACTCACGTATCTTACTAAGAACTTTGCATATGATTCTGTGCACGATTGAGTGTCATTAAGGAGTTTAAAGAAGGGGATATGTGCTCTGATTTGTATTTGAAAGATTGCACTGTGGCTATCCACTAGAGGCAGAGGGATCATGTCAGCATGCAGACACATTCAGGAGAGAAAGACCAAATGAATTATTTAAAGAATTTCCAGTATGTAGTTGATGGTTGGAACCTATGGGATGTGTATGTGTGCGCATATTAAGTGTGTGTACCCAAAGTGTGTGTTTGCACAAGAGCTTGGAGAGGCAAGGCAGAGGAAGAGTAAGAACTCAAGCTAACAAGAGCAAAAACACAGACATTTATCATTTAAGAGATTATTGATTTTTAAAAAGAAAATTATGCTCACTTCTGAAGAAAGCTAAACTTTGTTCTCAGCTTTATTATTTGCTAGTTTCTCCCTAATCCACCAAGGGCACGGCAAAATAGGCCAAAGAGATGCAAAATTTTTTCTTTCTTGTCTAAGACAACTTGAAGACCAGCTTCCTGATCAAGTGGGAAGGGCATAAAGAAAAGGCAGATAAAATGATTGAAAATTATGTTACAATTTCTCAGAAGAAGAATGATAAATTTTATGGGGTAGCGGTGCTTATTTTAGATATAACAGTGAAGAAGGAACTCTGAGTATTTCAGGCAGTGGAAGGCATTTGTTAAATTAAATAAACAGAAGGCCATTAGCCTGAGGCTATCTTTGTGCTTTGAGTTCCTACAAACAAACTGCAACCCAACTTAGTACTAAACAAAGCAAAACCTAACTTAGAACCATAGCAGCTGAATTTTCATAAATCACAACAGCCAAGTTTCAGCCAATTGCAAGCAACCAATTCATCATATCATGTGCACACAAGGCAGATGTCTTGCTGCGGTCAATCAGGTGATTTCCCTACTTTGCTTCTATGTGCAGCTTTTATAACCAGGCAGAGCTCTCGGAACCTCTTTTGCTTCTGAGTGCGGTCTAATTCATGAATTATTTCATGCTCAAATAAACTCTGCCACATTTAATGTGTCTAAAGTTTTATTTTAACACAAAGACTCTGAATTTGGTCTTTTTTTTTTGAGTTGGAGTCTCACTCTGTCACCCAGAGTGGAGTGCAGTGGCCGCTCCCAGCCACCGCAGCCTTGACCTGCTGGGCTCCGGTGATCCTTCCGCCTCAGCCTTCCAAGTAGCTGGAGCTACAGGCGCACACTGTCACGCCCGGCTAATTTTTTTGATTTATTGTAGAGATGAGGTCTTGCCAAGTTGCCCAGGCATGTCTCGAACCCGTGGGCTCAGGCAATTCATTCACCTCGGCCTCCCAGAGTGCTGGATTACAGGCTGAGCCACCGAGCTGAATTTGGCCTTTTTAAAAAAGAGAACTTTGTGGATAGAAAACAGTGAGTGAGAGAGCTGAGATTGAAAAGATCAGTACAGTTGGCGAACACAGGACGTTGTAGATCAT
Organism: Tarsius wallacei; assembly: GCA_963574415.1. NCBI lineage: Eukaryota > Metazoa > Chordata > Mammalia > Primates > Tarsiidae > Tarsius > Tarsius wallacei. The sequence goes on along the minus strand of CAUYQG010050867.1, from coordinate 10,719 downwards.
AGTAAGGGGTAGTGTTGTTTCCTTAAACTTTATAGCAAGTGATCAAAACGTTTTAAGCAGGGGGGCAATATGTTATAATTTGTGTGTATGTTTTTTATTTTAAACACCACACTGGTTTTTCTGAGGACACTAGAAAACTAACTTCAAGAATAAGATATTTAAAAAAATAACTTTTGATGTAAAAACAGTACTTCACATAATTTGTTTTGTGTTGCACTTCCTAAATGCTTTTATTTGCACTGTTTAGAATGATCCCACAAACCTGCTATGAGTTACACATAAGTTAGAGATGGCTTCAGTCTACATAGATTAAAAAAGGTGGTCAGAGGGAGTGAGTAAATGGTCCATGGTCACTTGTTAGAGCCAAGCGTAGAACTTAAAAATCCTAAATGTCTACCATAGCAAAATATTCTCACTCATGCTTCACTATGTTTCCACCAATACATTGCAAAGAAGGTACTATAAAAGATTGTTGATAAGTCATTGAATGCTTCCTTAATGGCTCTTTGAAATGATTCAAAGAGACTAAATATTTTATATCCTTGCTTGACTGAATATCAGCATTTTTCAGGTTTTAAATATATGTAAATTAAATAAAAATCTGCCAAAGTCCTTATCTTTTAATAGTTTATTATTAATTCCAATTGAACTTATAAGGCAGACTACAACTAAATATATAAAAATCATTCATTTAAATATAAATTATTGATACATAAAATGTTGGATTTTACAGTTGGTTACTTAAACGAAAATAAACTTGTCATGTTGAAATTTATTTTTCATTTATTACCAAAATGTTAAATAAATAACAAATAAATAAATATGTAACATTAAAAAAGGACAGAAATATAATGGAGAAAATAAAGCATATTAATACATAGAGAAAAAACAAACATAAACTGAAAAAGGGAAATAACAGAGAGGAGAAAGTCATGACAAACATTTTCCTGAGAGAATTCTTGATGCTTTCTTAGTGGTGTGGCCACATGCCCGGGTGACCAATGATTTCTTACTATTTTCTTTAAAGCGTGGCCTCTAATTCAACTTTCAAGAAGATAAACATACCAATAGTCATTAACTTTGTTGCTATCTTGTTCTGTAGGCCAGTCTGTAGGATTAGAACACCTGATCACACCCTTTGAAATGCCCAAACATGGTGGTGGGTTTAAGGGTTAGTGGACAGGTCATCACCTTCATGACCTTCTCAATGACCCTTTCCTATCAACTCTGTCAATGTTTTCACACATTCATTCTATCCTTTGTCTCTGTCCACAGGAGCGTAGACTGCTGAGAAATCATTTTGTAAAGACTTGCAAGCCTTCTTTTCCAAAGGATGCTAGTGTCACACAGGGAAATCTTGCCCATAACTGATACAGTGATCATTGGCTGCACATATCTCTCTCAACTGTCATGATAAGAAAAGAGAAAGTTCTTGGCAGTGTTAACTACTGGAGAGCTACAAAGTAGAAAAGTATAAACAATGTTCTAGTTTATTATAACATTTGCTTTCAAACTTAAGCCATACCAAATATGGTTCCTGGTTGGACACAGAATAGAACACATTTTGAAAACACCTATTTGGCATGTTTCAACAAAACATGTGCCAAAAAGCCTCACCCTGTAAACATCTATGGTTTCAGAGACATTTTGTACTTTCATGTACTATATTCACTCAAATGTTACTAAGTAGAGGTTTTGGGATAAATCTTTCCTTTTTTCAAAAAAAAAAATTGTAGCAATTTTTATTTGAAAATATCTTTCAAATTCATTGTTAAAACAAAATAAAATGAGCATTTTTTTGTTTTTACATTTTTATTTTAAACAGATACATTTTTATTTGTCCATAGAGCCTCTATCTTTGAAAGGCTTATAATAAACACAACTTTGGGAATTATCAATTGTTCTACTTTGAATTGTAATTACTTATAGATTCCTTTTCATTCTTTTGGAATGAATATAGGCTCGCTTTAAAAAACATAAATTTTTTTTCTTTAGTAACTCATAAAAAATAAGTCATAAGTATGAAAAATATATTTGTTGATATTGGTCTTCATATGGGCTTACATTATATGATTAATTAGAAAAATAAACATTATAAGACAAATTTGATATGTGTAAGAATGTACTTTCAATGAGATACAGAGTTATATACTTACTGTTTTACTGGTATAATTCAGGTTTATGGGATAGGATCACTGATAATAAGAAGTCTTACATGCATGCCTAAGCTCTTGATAGGAACTTCAGTGGAGTCATTCTCAATCTTGATATCTCCAGAGCCTTGTACAACAATTGACATGTTGTGTTTACCAATAAATGTTGGTTGGCTAGGAAAGTGAATGGTCTAAACATTGGTAGTAATAAAGTTATGAGCTTGGATAACTTTACCTCATGTAGACTAGGTTGGGAATACATAAGGGATTTGAAAGATGCTGTCATACTAGACTCTAGTCCTGTGGGAAATTCACAATGCTAAAGATGCTAAGAAAGCCTTCTTTTAAAAAAAATCCAAGCTATCACTGTTAAGTAGTATGCCATTATGCTTATAACCAGAAATAATAATAGTAATAAGTATAATTCAATGAGTGTCTGTTACATGGTAGGCATTTTACAAAGGATTCACATAAACTATCTAACTGAACCTGTACACTGATTCTATTTTAAATCTCATGACCTTAAAATCTGAGAAAGTTTAAAGAACTGATCTAAGGATGACAACTAACAAAGTTCTGAATCAAGAATCTAAATCAAGTTCTATTTCATTTCAAAGCCTCTAGCACTTCTGTCTATTTTGTATCTCTTTACTTACCACATAAAACTCCAATGAAGAACTCACATGTATCGATGTAAGTCCATGTATCAATATAAGGACATATATCAATGCTCAATAAGGAAGCGCTACATAGAATTATGCAATTAAATCTTCATACAAAGCTGGAAACTGCCATCTGACTTGTACACTTGGGTAATGCATTGTTCCCCACAAAAGGACACATGCTTTTTGAGAAGGTAATAAGGAGATTTGGCACTGACATGGCATCAAGCCATATAAGAGTCAGAACAAATAAACACATATTTGGAACAGTGTGATTCCTTTAACTTTGTCAAGTCTTGTGAAATTGGCCTCGTCATTAAAACAGTTGAAGCTGGTATAACTATGGGTCACCTTGTGCTGAGGACACCATTTATCCTCTCTCACATTCTGCTCAAAATTTACAGAAATGGCTATTGGCTAATTTAATTGAAAGAGTCTGTACTGGCAGGGAGAACTTCCTGGAACAAGAAACCTTGATTACTTTTGAATACTTTTACCCTAGTCAAAAATACTGCACCATTATTTTAGAAACAATAATTTGAAATGTATAAAAAGGAAACGTCATGTTCTCACCACCCTTTGGCAATGAATTTTAAAATACAAAACTTTTTTTTGTGAAGATTTGTCATTCAACTCTACTAGGAAAAAAAAACAACAACAAAACATTATGAATGCTGATCCTTGAAACAAAACTTCTTAGTCTTTGAAATGTATATTCAAGAATAGTTCTAAGTGTATAAATATATGAGGGCCTGAATACAAGCAATAGGCAGACATGGCTAAGGTAAATTGTTATTGATCACATTTTATATCCTTAATTATTAAGAAAATGGCATTATTTGTAATTAAGAATAGGTTAATTTTATTATTAATTAAATTAATCATTTCAACAAAGCAATATATTCATTATTTTTGCTATATTACAATGTACTATATTAATACATATTTTACTGTAATTTTTAAAAATTGTAGGTCAGCTTTATGGGTATTTTCTATTAAACTGATTGGTTAGTCATTATAAATTACTTCAATAGAATAGCTTTACAATCAACAGAGGTATAACATTTATAAATTGATTTCATTCCAAAGCTTTGTTTTTCTAGAAATCTAGTGTTTCCTCTGCTGTCTTGATGATCAACATTCAAACCACTTAAAAGATCAGTCTTCAGGCAAAATGCACATTAAATAATCTAATTTAGTTTTCTGAATCAATTTAAATGCCAGAAAGAATAATCAAATAGGAATCAGTGTGTTTATTTTGGATCATATTGTTTCCAATGTAAAAACCTCACATATTTGTTGGATCATATAAAATATGGATCTGTTTGAATCTTTAAAAACTGAATTAGCTAATTCAGTGTTACTTTTAAAGTTAATATTGAAACCATTGTCTCTATGAAAAGATTCAATAACTCTCAAGACCTGGCACTCAAGACTGGAGACAACTCAGACACATCTATGAGCATTTGAGATTCCATCAATTATAAGCCCTTCTGGGGCAATATTTTAGATTGAAAAATGTTCTTTCTTTCTGTCTAGTGAACTTTCCCAGTGTTCTTCCAATGCACATTACAGATAACATAAGCCATGGGGATATCACTTTCTTAAAAGGCCATAACCAGTGTAAATTTTATGCTTTTTATCATGCAACAGGAGTAAGATGATTGAGCAAATAGGGCTTTTAAAGACTGTCTTTCACTTTAATTTGATTTGAATGCTGAGAAGTGACTCAGGAGAAATGCAACAACTTTTAGATCAGAGCTTCTCAGACTTTAATGGGTTTAAGAGTCATTTGGAGGGCTTGTTAAAACTCATATTCCTAGTTCTTTCCCAGACATTCTGATTCCCTAAGACTAAGGTAAGTCTCACAATATGCCTTTCTAACAAGTACCAAGGACAGCCAGCAGACCACACTTTGAGTAGCAATTTTTCTGAATGATAGTTAATTTGCATCTTGTGTAAATTTAAAGATATGAAAAAAAAGTCCATGACAAATATTGACTGCCAAATTTTTTATACATACTATCAAATCCATTTCAACTCAATTTTCACCTCACACAAATGTCAAAGATGTCAAAGATTTTCAATAAGTGAATGAAACCCTTACCATATGTTTGAAGCAAGGCTTATCTTAGTATTTTCATTTTTCTTCTTATTAGCAACCATGCCAAGTCCAGAAATGTTTTTACCCTATTTATAAAATAGAAAAGTTAAAATCCATTTTTATACCAGATGCAAAATAGTCTGTATGTTACCATGGCAAAGCTTTCTTCAAAACACTAAGTAAATTCTCTTTCAGTTATAACAACATGTATTCCACAGAAAATGGGGTTTGTGTTTATGTTAATCCATTTATACATTTTTTCATTTTCTTTTTTTTTTTTACAACAGCCAATACTTTAGAACAAAGATATATATACATATACATACATACATATATATATATATATTTTAATTTGAAAGATGTGGAATACATTTCAGATTTAGTTATACAGGTGGTCATTGTATAGGTAAAGTTTGGGCCTTCCATTGGACCCCACTTCACCTGGTTTGAGATCAGTTACCCTTATTGATGTTACGTGCCCCTCCCCTTCCTCTTCTGGCAGTGTTCCACTACTGCCAATCCCTTTCTTATTATATTATAGTAAGTAGAAAAAAGATATTTTTAAAACTTCAGAAAATAAAGATCATATTTAGAGTAGAGATAAGTCAAAAGCAAAACAAAGTATATTATAATATTGTAATTTACCTTAAAATATTTTAGAATAAACATTATGAACTTAAGAAAGTACAGGTTACTTAAAGCTTCACTTTAAGGGGCTATTCTAACACCACTGCCTCTCTCTATTTTGTTGGTTAGCCTTATTTCCGGATGGCTAATCATACTGAGGTTTTTAGTAGAAGCACTTCTCTCTGTGCCTTGGTTGAGGATTTTGCTAATTATCACACTGAATACTAGGTTGTTTATTAGCATGATGGCTCTCACTGGTGAAATTAAAGGCATTCAAGATATGCTGATTGACTAAAAAATAAAAATCTAGTTAGACTGGTAGCTGGCATTTTTAGGAGGATCTTGTTTAAGGATTTTATAACAATAACTTGGTTTTTGGAGGGTTTATTTTTGCCTGAGTTTGACTTTGAGGGTCATGGCTTCCTGCCTCAAGAAGATTGCTATGTTTGTTTCAAGAGAGTGGGATTCATGGAGTTTTATGATCAGGCTGTATAAACTGTTTAGGGACTGTTTGTTAATGAACACTTTGTAAATATATGTTGTGAGCCTTGCTTTCATTATATCCTGGTCACCGAATTGTAGGGGAATATTTAACTCTCCCCCACAGCAATCTTTTTTTAGCAGCTATCATTATAAACAGAAAGAACAAAAGCATTGTGTATGACCAAAATAGTTCATCACATTGTAATATTCGGTGCAGTTGTTCAGTTTACAACAGGTATGAATGTCCACTTACATTTGTTTATCTCTCCAGCTGGCTTCCTTGTGGCAATAAAGGCAATCTCATTTCCAATTTCTCAAGATTTCAAATCATAGCCAAGAAAATAAACTGAAATTTCCTATATCAGAACCAAATATGATGACTTAATTTTGTAAGTATCTGCTGTTTTAAATAACTTCTAGTCAATGACAGTGACAGGACTTTGCAAATTTTTTTTTTCCTCACAAAAGTATCCTAATGAAGTGATTGAATAAAGATAATTTCTGCCAGGCTAGAAACACAGCCCGAAATGGTGGCTAAAGTAAACATAGACAAACAAATGAAATAAAATAAGATGATCCATTTTTTATAAGAACAATTAAGAAAGTTGTGTTTTAACTTAGCTCTATATTTTTAATATGCATATGAATGCTTTAAACCGTTTGTCAGCTGAGACATGAGTTCAGTTTTCTACAATTCTTTCAGTCTCAGGGCTATGGCAAGAATTTGCCATCAATGGCCCTTAAGTGAACAGCAGTCTCACAGGATGAGGGGGGACTTGCTGAGAAGTAGTACCAGGAGCAAAGCTTGCTCACAGGAGTTCCTTTCACTCTATCTTCTTCCTTAGAAAAGTGATACAATGATGAACTACTTTCTTATCCATTTTAGGTTTCCAAGCAGCAAGGGTCTTATTATTATTATTATTATTATTATGAATCATCTTTTAATTTGCCAGCTTGAGGTATGCACATTTTGTATTTCATTGTGGTTCATCTTTACAGCTGCTGTATCTTGACACAACAGCATCACTATAGTAATTTATTTCTTGAGAAAAGACCAAGGGCTTGGTATTACATTCATTTTTAAAAGACTGAGATGAGTTTTTATTTTTTTCTGAACTCTTTGACTTTTTTTCCTATAAATTGAATGTGACATTTGACTCTGACTTTGTTCAGACTCTTAGTTCCTGGTTATCCTTCTCGGTTTAAAAAAATTCTCTAGGTTGATGTCGATACACAAGATCGTCAACTATGTCTATTATTCTAAAAGGTCGAGAATCATTTCAATATTTCAAACGGAGAAAAATAAATACAAGGAATTTATTAGAAAGGGGCTGGATGAACAAGAAGAACAAAAAAGAACATGTGCTATCCTAAAATCATGAAACTGACAATACCTTTGGTGAGGAGACCACCAGCCCTTTGCCCTGCCCTTACTGCTCTGTGAGTAACTTAGCCACTAAGGAAACCCGGCCCACAATGCTTCTCCCTTCTCCCACATTTTCATCTTCCTCTAGTCCCTCCTATTCAGAAAAAGTAAAAGATAAACAACTGGCAAAGAAGTCAGGAAAATATAACTCCAGAAATAGAAAAAAACTACTTAAGAAAGATGCATACAAAGAGCAGATGTGAGGCTAGGAGACATGGCAATTCTCTCCCCTCTGTTGATTAAAATTAGATCTGCAATGGCCTATCTAATCATTATATTCTCCATCTTCTGATAACTCTCCTTTATCAAAATTTATTTTTTATGTCACTTATAGCCTGTACCACCCATGATATGCTTGTCAATATTTATGCAAATGTGCAGTGCCCCTTTGGGTGGCAGAATGCACTGGTGCATTTTATGAGAGCTTTTTGTTATACCAACAAATATAAAGATTTGTGCATATTTACAGCTCAAATAACATATTTAAATTTATTAATTAAGTCACATGATCCTCTGCTAAAAACTGTAAAATCTTGTATTTAAGGAAAACAATAGCGTTTCTTTTATTGTTTGCCACAGTAATATTGGTTGGCCCTCTACTGGCAGTCTATGGTATAAGCCAGCAATTGCCAAAATAGAATGTCCCTAGGAATGGCTCTCCTCGCTGCAGGCAAAACAGTGGCTATGAAAGTCTTTCCTATCAAATGCGTTATTCACTGATGTGATGCAATTGGGAACATATACAAGGAGGACCCCAAGACCCCAGAACTATCTTTTTGGAGGGCAGGTCCTTTGTAGTACAGGCTTCCCTGCTAAGTGTTCTAGGAACCCCTCAGCATCAGTGTACCAGCTAGTGTTGCGAGAGGTTGTGTTTGGCTTCAGTGAAAATTTTTAAAAAAATTCTTTCAATGCATTTGCCCATTTTATGATGAGTGACTTACATGAACAACGTGAGCAGTGAAATTTCATTTTCTGAGTCTTTAGCAGTTTTTGACTAAAAATGACATGACTCCTATACCCCACCCTTCTAATTCACCTGCAAACGACAGTTTTTGTTTGCCCTAATGAAAAAAGACCTCAAAGGGAAGTGTTTTTCTGATGTGAAAGAGATGGGAAAAAAAAAATGGCAGAAGCACTAAAAGGCAGCAAAATTGATGAGTCAAAAAACCGTTTTGAGCAGTGAGAAAACATCCCCATAGGTTTATTGTATCCAATGGAGAGTACTTTGAAGGTTACTGAAGTTTAAACATGTAAGAATAAATATATATTTTTTTCATAAATAAATTCCAGGTTTTTTTGACCCCCACCTTGTATGATTACAATTATGGTAGTACCATTTCAGGAGTTGGGTTGTCAGAAAAAGTACTCTCTACTGCAAAATTGTCAAATTTAAGTACCAAATTCTTAAGATCTAATTCATTATACACAAATTATCTAAACTTAAATATGTTAAAAAATAAGTATCAAATTAAAAAAAAACTAAAAGCAATGCTGGAACCTATAGGTATTAATTATATTGATTTAAAAATTTTTATTTTATATATTGATTTTTTAAATTATGGATTTTAATCTTATCATTAAATGGTTTTACTAGTTCATTACCACTTTAAACACAAATGATTAGCACATGTTGAATGTCCATATAGACCAGGCAACATGGAGGGTCGACATGCCATATATTTTATTTTATTTTTAGGAATGAAGTCTCATTGTGTTGCCAGAACTTTTGGGCTTGTGCAACTCTCTCACCTCAGCCTTCCAAGCAGCTGAAACTACAAGCATGTGCCCCCACACCTAGCTTACATGTCATGTATTTTTAAGGCAACATATATGTAGGGTGATATTTAATCCTCATCGAAAATTTGCAAGTTGAGTGTTATCTCATTTTATAGATGAGTTTAATTGGCTTTTCTCTGATCACGGGCAGGAGACTAGATATTGAAAGACAAGTTTGCCTAACTCCAAGTTCATCTTCCGGCCATTGTAACATGTCAGATGAGAAATCAGCTACTATCTTTATATCAAACAATCTTTATTAATAGTTATCTTTGTACTGATCTTCCTCCTCCTCTACTATAAATTAACAGAGGACTGCTGCTATCTCAGACTTCTTCATAGTTCCTTGGCACTTACTACACTGTCCTTTACCACGCAATAGATACATGACATGAAGAAATGATTTTAGCAATTCTGCAGGAAAACAACTTTCTAAGGTGTCTTGTTTGTTTATATCATTTTAGCCTTTTGATTAAAAGAAAGTTTGGTATTTTGGAGGGTGAGATAAAGTCTCAGTTATACAATTTCAAAAGCTGAGAAAAATATCTGGTTTCATTATAAGCTATAAGCAACAAAAATTGTGTTTCTTTGTTTCTCTTTTGTCCCCTTGCCTCCCTTTTTTTCATGATATACAGGATCTATGTGGCTATCAATAGTTACTAGTAGTGTTACAAGCTTTTGCATTAATGTATTGGAGTCAAGAAGACTGTTATATCCAAACCACATAGAGGAAATCATCTCTATATGATAACTTTGGTACAGAACTACAGTCATGTTTTGTTTTATTTTGCTTTTGTTTTTGTATCTTTTTTTTTTGGCACATTCTCAAAACAAACCTTCTTCTACAATGCATGAAAATAAATCAACAATGATTGTAAAGCATTGAACTTATTACCTAACATCTTGCAGTTAGTAACCTGTATTTTTTATTCTTACAAGACCACAGGGTGTTCAGGAAGGCGTCTTTTGATGTATGCCTATCCTTAAATGATATGAGGATACTGTTTGTGCAGCTGCAGACAGCGTTAGCAACTTTCTGCTCTGGGAACAAAACTTTAACAGAAAAAGTGAAAAGGGGAGACCTTCTAGTTTAGGATAATTTTATGGTGGGTATATATGATATTAATGTTTTTCCTTTCCCAAGTAATGGATTTCTTGTAAAAATTACATTTTACGCCATTCAGTAAGCAAAGAGAGCATCCTTTTTTCCCCCCCCTCCTGGAAGTTATTAAAAGTAAAATTGCTCCTGGATCTACAGGGAACTCAAATGCGCAGAAAAGAAAAAAACAAACAACCCCATTATAAAATGGGCAAAGGATATGAACAGACACTTCTCAAAGGAAGACATCCGAGCAGCCAACAGACCATGAAGAAGTGTTCAACCTCACTAATCATCAGGGAGATGCAAATCAAAACCACACTGAGATACCACCTAACTCCAGTCAGAATGGCAATTATCAATAACTCAAAAAATAACAGTTGCTGGAG
>CAUYQG010050860.1:0-10465 GCA_963574415.1 Tarsius wallacei | reverse complement strand
ATCCTTTGTGCATTTATTTTGTACCCTGAGAATCTGCAATGTTCTTTATCATTGCAAGGAGGTTTTTGACAGATTCTCTTGGGTTTTCAAGATATAAGATCATACCATCAGCAAAGAGGGATAGCATAACTTCCTCTTTTCCTATGGGATACCTCTGATTTTTTTTTATCTTGTCTGATTACTTTAGTTAGGACTTCAACACTATGTTGAACAGGAGGGGTGAGAGTGGGCAGTTTGTGGTGTCTTGAATTATAAGGAAATTTTAGTGAAGAATAAAAAATGAGAGAACATTGTTGAAGACTGAAAAAGGGCAACCTATGTTATGTGGTGTCAAACATCTTACAACACTTACCAAGTACTGGACTTAGAAAATGTATTCAATAGACTCATAGAACTAGCATAGGAGATTAATATGCAGGATACTGAAAGTGTCATTTGGTTTCTTTTACCTGCATATGCTAAATTACGAGAAAAGAAAGATGAACTAAAGAAGAAACTGTTGATTTTCAAGAAAAATTAGAGGAATTAATTTAATAACTTAAATAGCTAATAATGTTTAATAATTTAAATAACTGTAACCCTTTTCTCTAAACTGGATGGTGGTGTCCAAATGTATTAGGGCATGTGTCAATGAAATCAAGATCAAGCTAAGGGTAAAGCTGTAAGACTATCAAGACACCAACAAAATTTAAGATGGGAGAATTTTAGACCTTCTCACATAGTAAAAGGGAATCTAGTAACCTTGGATGCATCCCTCATAAATCTCGGATAAGCAAAAGAGTTTCTAATTATCTTACAACTTTGGTTAGGCTGTTCCACAATAACCTAGAAAAACCATAAGAGGTAAAGCAGAGTATCTTAAAGAAATGTGTTGATGTATTTAATGAAATAGCTTATAATTTGATAAACAAGCCTGCAAAGATTTTATTTTTACTTTTTTATTTTTACCTGCACAATAGGTTTAATTTTTTAGGTATCAAACAGGATGATGGCAAAAAGTTAAAAGTGCTAAAGTGAAAAGTGTTCCAGGGTCCTGTCACTTATAGTCATTGCAAATGCCCCTGAGCAAGAGACCCAGTATGGCACTCCTCCTGCTCCCCGAGGGCTGGTGAACTCGGTCTGGTGTGGGCACACGTGATATGCAATGCAGTGTCCTCAGATGGACGCAGCATCTTCAGATCGGGCAGTATCTTAAATGGGTAGTGTCCTCTGACCAGACATTCTCAGATGTGGTGTCCTCAGACAGGGTAGCATCCTTGGATGGGATAGTGTCTTTTGACTGAGCATCCTCAGATTGGGCAGCATTCTCAGATGGAGCATCCTCAGATGGGTGTCCTTGGCCTGGGCATCTTCACATTGAGCTATGTTCTCAGGTTGGGCAGCATTCTAAGATGGGGTGGCATCCCCAGACAGGTGTGTTCTTCAGCACCCTGAGACTTCCCACAGGTGCTGTCCTAGTTGAAATACCACCAGCTGGGGGCTGTCATGTCCGCGCCTCTTCCCAGACCTCCTGATTGGCCAGGGCTGCCTCTTTGCTCGTGGTAGCAGAGAGTTCCAGCACCTGGGGGAATCTCCTGTGAAACTTCGGTCCTTCCTTGGGTCATGCCCTGGGGTTTGCTCAGCACCTGCACATTCTGCTCCTAGTTGCCAATGCCACTTCTCCCAGGAGGCAGTGAGTGGGCATCAGCTCAGCCTGCAGGCATCTAAGAGCCACTGCCACCTCCCTCCAGGTGGATTGACCTCACAGGAGCTCATGGCTGGTGGTGTCCAGGGCCATGGTGAACATCATGAACTGATCTTTGAAGCATGTGACTACTGCCTCAAAGGGGCTGAGCATCTTGAGCTTGTCCTTCACACCTCCACACCCAGGAGGATGCATTTCCATTGTTCAGCTGCCAACATCTGGGGTTCCATCACCTCCAAGGCTTTGCTCAAGTCCTTTGTTTTGATGGAGCAACTGGACTTCCTTCCACCTTCAAATGCCTTCCCTCTGGTTCTTACACATCTGCTGTGGGAGTCTTCTCATTGTCCTCTTATACTGCAAGAATAAGTAAGGTTGACATCTACTTTTCTGACAAAATCGGGCAAGTTCAGGGTGATATGGCAGAAAGATGACATCTACTTTTCTAACCAAATTGATGGAAGCTATAAAACAATGGAATTGAATGGCATTTTAACAGTATTGAAGGAAAAACCAAACAATACAAAAACCCATCAACATAGAATTCTAAATCCAAGCAAGCAAAATACTTTTAAAATGAAGATGAAAAAAATTAGGTGATGAAATCTAAAGATTTATTCATAAGCAGACTCACAACAAAAAATGATTAACCGAAGTCCTTCATGGAGAGCACATTCCCAGATGGAAGTATGGGGGGGGGGGGGAGAACATTAGAAAGGGTGACTATTTTGGCAAATCCAAATGTCTATTGACTATATATTAAACAGTAATAATGCTTTCTGATGGTGTTTAAAATACATGTAGAATTAAATTACAAGCAAACAATAGTGCAAAAGCTGAGAGGAGAATAAATGAAAGTTAAAGTGACAAAAGGTCTGTACTACCTGGGAAAGGACAAAAGTACTTATTTACACAGACTTGAATAAGTCAAAGATACATGGTAATTTCTAACACCATCAAAATGTTAACAGAGAAATTTATAATAAATATGCTATTGAAGGAGAGAAACTAAATAATATTTGATTAATTTGGTAGAAAGCAAGAAAATGAAGAGAAAGCAGATTAAAGGAAGTATTACAAAGTATCACAGTGAATTTGAGCCCAAATATGTTAGAAACAACCAAAAAATACTTAAATTAAAAAAAAGATTATGTACTGATTAAAAATCAAACCTCAGTCATGTGCTGTTTATAATCAATACACCTTAAATATGAGAAAAAGAATGAAAATAAAGAGTAAAGATCACTATGCAAATACCTTTTTGTTAAAAGCTAATGTAGTCATGTTATCATCTAACAAATTAGTATTTAGGAAAAAATAAATACAGGTATAATGGGGGCATTTTATAGTGATACAGCAATCAAATGAATGTCACATCTTGAATGATGTTAGGAGGAGCTCAGTGGATCCTTCTCCCAGTGAAATAATCATTACTGGTGAGAATAATTTTTTTAAAATAAAAGCAACAAAACATGTATAATTTCTGGAAATTGTCTAAGGGCATTCAGCAAGTGACAAAATATTTACTCAAGACAATCCTCTAAATTTCATTAAGAACAGTGATAATCTGTCCTATCTGAGCCAAAGACCTGCTCCTCCCTCTGCCCTCCAAGCTATTGCTAGTGAGAGTGTAAATTTTTATAACCATACTTTATATAAGTGTATTTCATAGCAAGGAACATAATCAACAAAATGAAAAGGAAACTTAAGGAATGGGAGAAAATATATGCAAATCTTGTAACTGAGAAATGTTAATATTCAAAATATATAAGGAATTCCTATGACTCAATAGCAAAAAGCAAAAACAAATGACCTGATCAAATAATGGATAAATGATCTTAACAAACATTTCTCCAAAAAAGACACAAAAGTCTGATTTAAAACACTTCAGACTAAACAAAAGACATCTGTGATCTAGATTTAGTCTGTGAACTCTGATCTGCAGTGTCAGCATAGACATCTAGAATTGTAGAGTCAGAAACCAAATATTCCTATTTCCAATATCAAGCTAAATCAAATAATTGCTGACATCCGTGATACGACTCACTGTTCTTCGAAAATTTTATTCACATTCATATTGACTTTTCAAACGGTTTTCACTTTAGAAATATCCTGCCTCCTTCTCTGATTGTCACAGTTGGCCACCAAAGATTTGCCTAATGTCACCCCCTCTGTGCTACCATGCTCTCCTCATGGAGCATGAGCTGTTCCATAATCTCTACTTTCATGTCTGTTTTTCTGTTATTAGACATTGTATGTCGCATTGTAGTAGTTTTTCCATCTCTCTGCTTGTTTGTCTATGAACTCTTTGAGAGCTGTTAAGAGAAAGGCAATTAGTTTCCTTTTACAGTATTTGCATGATGCAAAGTAGGTCACTCTGTACAGTCACAGTGGGAGGGAACCCGAAGGGGTTGCTGATTTGGAGTTGAAACCTGATGCATATATAGCCCTAAGACTGAGCTGACTGGCTAGCACTAGCTGTGAGCTGATTGGTGGTTTTTTTTAATCCCTGCAGTGAGTACTTGAGAGGTTTCTATCAGCCTGAGAGGCCTGCAGGAAGTTTGCTACATTGTTACCAGAGGATTTGCCCTGTCTGCCTGCCTAGACTTTCTCTAGCTATCTCTTGTCTCAAGATGAGTTTGGAAAAGTAGGTAATGCCATGTTTCACCTGCTCAGGTAGGTTCGATTGTGTCCTAAGTACAATGGGCAGACATTGGAAGAAATGGTATAATCTGGAGACCACTGGTCACTGAATGGAGAACAGGTGCCAGGGAAGACAAAGATGGAAATTCAAAGATCATGAAGAGGCTATTGCCATCATTATGGTGTGGAGTGGTGGTTGAATTCAATGAAGAGAAGTGGGTGGATTTGAGGTATTCTGGAGGCTGAATGAATAGACAAAGCTGATAGATTTTGGAAATGGGGATAAGAGAGAGAAGAATTCTCCTTGGTCTTGGGCTTGAGTCATTAAGCCAAAGCAGGGCTGTGCCGTTGCAAGATGGAGAAAACTAAGTGTGGAGTAGGCAAGGAGGAAGAGATTGAGAGCTTGTTTAGCTCTCAATTATGCTGACAATGCTACTAACATATCAGGATGAATTTCAAGTACCACTGTGAAAACAGCCTGGATGAATGTGAAGAGAGAAGAGGGGTGAGTACCACCCCCTGGGACCCTCTGGTATTTCCAACCAGTAGAAAAGAGAAGGCTCAAACAGGAGATTTAGAAGGAGCAATCAGTAGTGGAAGAGAAAACCAAGACAAGTATAGACATGCAGAAGCTTTGAGAAGACAATATGCTAAGGAGGAGAGAAAAATGAAAGTACACTCTTGTATGAGTGACTGCTTTGCTAAATAAAAAATTCACACCTTCACCCTAGGCTTTTTTTAACAGTCACTGTAGGTACTATTCCAGGACCAATTCTTAGTCAATTCTTCTAGTGTGTCATACCACCTTCTTCTTTGTTCATGACATTGTAGTCACATTGGCCTTTTCCCAGAGTTTCCGGCAATCCAAGCTCTTTGCCATCACTAGGGCTTTCCCCTGGCTGTTTCTTCATCTAAAAAATCTTCTTCCCAGCTCTTCGCTCAGTTAATTTCTCATTCATTCTCCAAGTCTCTACTTCCACACCACCTCCTCACAATGACCTTCCTAATCTCCCTCCCTAAAACAGACCCTCCTCCAGTCTTTCTACCATCTCAGTCTGTTTAATTTTCAACACTTATTATTATCAGAAATTACGCTGTTTATTTGTTTCATCATTTATTTTCTCTGTCCCTCAATGAGAACACGAGCTTTGTGATAGAAGAAGAATTTTGATCTTGTCCGATGCTGATCCTAGCATTAGTAAAGTGACTGGATTGATTGAAGGAGTGAATCTATGAGAGGAAAAAAAGACTAATTAAATTAGAAATAGCAATCTGGATGACAATATTTATTAGAACACAAGGATATGTTCTTATTTGTAGGTTTGCCATATTAGCCTACTAGGGCTGCCATGACAAAATACCATAAGGTAAGTCGCTTAAACAACTGAACTTTATTTCTCACCATTCTGGAGGCTGGAAGTTCAAGATCAAGGAGCTAGCAAGTTTGGACTCTCCTGAGGCCTCTCACTTTGGCTTGCAGGTGGCTGCCTTCTCACTGTGTCCTCTCATAATCTTTTCTCTGTGCACACACATCCCTGGGGTCTCTCTCTCTTCTTATAAGGATACCAGACATTATGAAGCAAGATCCTACCTACATAACTTCACTTAACCTTAATTACCTCCTTAAATGCCGTATCTCCAAATACAGTCACATTAGAAGTTAGGGCTTCAAGATATAAATTTTGGATGGACATAATTAAATCCATGATGGCTGTGTTTGTCTCTGGCATGTCCATCACTCATTGCCTGAACCTCTGCCTCAGTTTCATAGTGAGATAGAGTGTGATTTGTATTCTACTTAGATTGAAGCATTAGGGTTTTAAAAAGGGGGTGGAAGAATGTTTAGTTAGATATTAATCATTCTCAAATAATCTATGCTAAATCTAGAGGTCAAAAATGAGTAGCATATTCTTTTCATATTAGGAAACACTTGATATTTCCATCATTCACTCCAGAACACAGGTTTTCTTTCCTCCAACAATGTGAAAATTCAAGCATGAAATTTTGTTATTAAAGACCTCATTATTCTTCTTCAAATAGCATGCAAGACCTGAAAATATAGTTTAATTATTTAAATGGATCATGTTATAAGTAATGATCGACAAGTGCATTGCTTACTTAGAAAGGGAAATAATATTGGTGTATTTAATTCTATTGAGTAGTGAGCAGTGACTTCTTTTTGATTAATGGTTTCACACTAAGCACTTTTTATTTTGATCTCTGAACCAATAAAGATTAGGTATAATTAGAACAACCCCAACTTTTCAACTAGAATTGACCTGCTTGTGCCTTCATTATTTTTTTCTGGAAAACTGCATCAAACAAAGGCATGACATTAAAAAAAAAAGACATTGTGATTTTTTCCAGGAATTTCTGGATAAAAACAGAAATAATGCATTTTCCTTTTACTAGTATGCAAAGATTTATCATTCAACAGATATTCCTGGCAGTGCCTGAAGCTGTCTGTTAAAATATAGTGCCTATGCCTTATGGGAGAACCAAGAATGTACTGAACTTGATGAACTATGAGTGCCCATGCTGGTTATAGGGCAGAGTTTTAAAGCAGAATTGAACTGGGTTTTCCCTCTGTTTGCTCTCCACAGTGTGTGTTGGACCAAGTCTGGGATTCACTAAAAAAGAAAACAAAAAACAAAAAATTTTTTTTGCATAAGTTATTTTCTAATTAGACCATTGAATGAGAACAATTCTGGAAAGTAACAAAGACATTCTTCAGTTTCTGATACTACCAATGTCCTTCCAATTTGGAGATCATGAGTGTTCCTTGTATGATAAAGTTCATGGTATTGACTGGTATTGACTTTCCTGCTACAATCTGACCTTAGTCACACCTGAAACACGTTTAAGTCTAAAAGGTCAATTTATTAAAAAGGCAGAATATACTTTAGCCCCTTTAGAGTTGGTTTTCAGGTTCTCTTATCATATAGCTGAAATCTAAATAGCTAGTTTCCTATGAAAAACACTGGAATTTTGTCACCAATAGGAGTGTCAGGAACACCAAGCAGTAGAAAGGGTCATCAAATGCAACACAAATCCGCATTTGAGCAGAATCCAAGTTGCCCCTTCAATTCCCAGATCTACTTTAATCTCCAGTTGGTCATGACATGAAGCTCAAGTCTTTCAACTGTTTTCACAGATGTCCTACTCATGTATGTTGGGGTGTCTAAAGAAGGTTTCAGAGTTTTTTTGCTCTCCCTCTTTCCCTCTCTCTTCCAGGAGCAACATAAATCCCTTTGCTTATCCATTATGCCCTGGCCATCTCACCAAAAAGCAGAGGAACTGCCAGAAACAACAGGGTGGGGATGTGGGTGGGCTTATCCAAATATTTCTTCCAAATTAATTGTGTTCTATCTTTTCAAGATTACTTCTAATAAATAGAATTTTGACTGATCCTACTACAAATGCTTATTTCTTCTGAGTCATCATGAATGTTAGGATATTAGAAAAATCCCATGCTTTAGAATCTAGAATTATGAACATATGTGGGTTCAAATTCTAGGTTACTAGCTTGTGGAAATTAGTTATCGTCTGTAACTCAGTATAACCATAGTAAACAGTATGTCAGTAAGGTAAGGTATAAAGCTCCTAGAAAGAGACTGGCAGTTTCTTTCTGTACAGTGCCTACATGTTTGATGAATTAAAATAATTTGAAATACACTTTGGAAGAATAAATTCTTTAACTTGGAAAAACTTGACGGGCCAGAAAGACATGAAAAGACAGTTAATTTGAGTTTTATGTGGTTATTTTATGTGTTGTTTTCTAGAGAGAGTTTTCTTCTGTGTTGAGTACAGTGATGATTATGTAATAATTTGTTGTTTCTGAACATACAGCAGTATGTTCGTCTTTATCACCAGGCGGTAGAGAGTGAGATATTTTGAAAAGTCGTATGAGAAGAGTTATGAAACTGAAGGGGAGCCGGCAGGGGATGGAGAATTGTTGCTGGTAGTGGGGAGAAATAATGGGATAATATTAAGAGAAATCACAGTGGGGTTATTATTTTGGGGTCTCAAGAAAATAAAATATCTAACTCTGGTTTTCAACTGTGTGTACGTTCTTTGTAGAGGAGCAGAGCCTCTCCAGAATTCAATCCCACACGAGTAATTTTTATAGTTAACTCCTGCCTGCCTGAATGTTTAAAAGCTTAGAGTGCTCCCTATGGTAAAATTCAATAAAAACAAAGGACTGGTTTTACATACTACATTTCCTAACTAAATTTCTTCCAATGAGTTTAATGAATGTTGATTAAATTTGTGGGTAGATATTTGTCGATAGCCCCCAAGCCTATACAACCATCAGAGAAAAATACTTTTAATCCAGGTGGTAAAATATAAAAGCATCTCTCCATCCCACCTGTTTTCATCTAATCTTAGGATGTTTGTCTCATATTGTTCTTCCCATGTGAAATAAAAATGCTTAGTGCTGTTGAGAGAAGCCAATCAAATGGTAACGTTTCAACTTTTAAATCTCTCCTGAATCACTTAGAAAATAAATTCAAACTTTCTTTTTCCTGTTTCAAATTAAATTCCACACGTCCCCTTCCCTGTATATACCAGCCCTATTTTGCCTCTCAAATTTTGAGGTTTCTGACCTCCTCTTTGGTTAGGAAAAGACAATGTGTTCATAGAATATTAGGTATATAAGAATTTTTCTTTCTGTAAGCTTTTCAAGCTCTGTCCTAAAGGTTGCCTTTACAAAAGTATACATACAGTTTTCCTCCTGGTGCCAAGAGTCATAAAGCTCAAAAGGAAACAGCGAGAAAAAGGAAAATGGTAGCAAGAACTGACAAACAGCACATGCAGATAATATTCTAAAGACTCTTGGTTGCCCTGGCAATTTTAGTTCAGTTTTTTTATTGAACAGACACAATTTTCAAAGAAATAGACCAGACTTCAATTTTCAGAAGGCTTCTGATACAGTCCAGAATTGTTGGGATACAGATCAAATAGGGGGAAGAAAAGGAAAAGAGCATCAAATAAAAGTAAAATGAGAAGGGAAAAGGAAGGAATGGGAGGGCACCTTCTCTGCTTTGTCTTCCCTCAATTGTTTTATAGCAGCCACACTAGAGAGCCATTTTTACATCATTTCGTGTGAGACATTTTAATTATTTCCATTTAACACTATTTCTGTTATATGAAAAAGTAAAAGTTTAGAGAAATCGAGTAACTTGCCCCAGATCATATGTTCGTTAGGAGGCTGATGGATTTCAACCTAAGTCTGCTGTTTCTATGGCAATCTCCTCTCTCTTAGTTCGGCAGGATTAAAGATGGATAAAAAGATAAAGGAGAAAAAGGACTCTGAATAAATACAATTTTGTCAGATTTTGCTATATCGGAGATATTATAGTGCTTTTAAAATTCTGAATACATGCAATTTTTTTTCAAAAAATTGAAAAATTCAAAATATAAAAAGGAAATAGAAATAATATAGAAATATAATAAAATAATAATAAAATAATAATAATTTAAGTCTGGTCTACTTCTTTGAAAAATAAACAAATTCTGGAGTTCCAGCTATTGAAATCCCAATACCCAAAAATAATGATTGTCAATTTTTGGTACATTTCCTTGCAGGGTTTTTAATTCTTTTTTTGATGTTCAACTGTTTGTTTATATATACATATGTTTATAAAATTGAGGTCATCTCTTTCTAATCTGCCTTGTTAAAAACTGAATATATCACCGGGCTTGGTGGCTCAGCCTGTAATCCCACGCTTTGGGAGGCTGAGGTGAGTGGATTGCCTGAGCCCGTGGGTTCGAGACCCACCTGGGCAACTTGGCGAGACCTCATCTCTACAATAAATCAAAAACTAGCCGGGTGTGGTAGCGTGTGCCTGTAGTTCTGGCTCCTTGGAAGGCTGACGCGGAAGGATCGCCGGAGCCCAGCAGGTCGAGGCTGGGAGCGTGCCACTGCACTCTAGTCTGGGTGACAGAGTGAGACTCCAACTCAAAAAAAAAAAAACAAAACTGAATATATCATGAACATTGTCTACACATTATCTTCTATAAGATGATTTTAAATAATTAAGTAATTCATTTAATCAAAGTTTTATTGACTACATTTTATGCCCCAGGCATCATACTAGGAATTAGAGATTTACAATGAAAAAAAGCAAATAATATGTC
>CAUYQG010050859.1:0-15953 GCA_963574415.1 Tarsius wallacei | reverse complement strand
TTATTTCTGGCTAAATATGCTAAATATTAGAGGGGGAGGTAATGACGTCAACAGCTCCCGAACATGTCCTAGCAGTCTCGGGGTCTTTGGCTTTCCTGATTTCTAAGGTTCAGCAAGCCTCCGTGGCCGGGTGTCAACAGTGATGGTGATGATGGTGACAATTATTATGATGATGGTGATAATGATGATGTGTGATATGGTGATGATGATGGTCATGATGGTGATGATGATGAAGGTGATGGTGGTGATGAGGATGAAGTTGATAATGATGCTGATGATGATGATGGTGATGATGGTGATGATAGTGATGATGGTGATAGTGATGATGGTGAATTATAATGGTAGTGATAAGGATGATGGTGATGATGATGAGGATGTACATTGAGCACTGCACTAAAGCCATCATTATCTGACTTCAAGCCTCATGGCAATACTTCAAAGGAGGCAAATAAGAAGTCTTCTAGAGCCATTTATAAAAAAAGGTATATCCGTAATCATTGCTTTTAGCTGCAAAGAACAGAGCCCTTAAAAATGGTAAATGTTTAAATTCAACTGATTTAGTTTTTTGTTTGTTTGTTTGTTTGTTTTTTTTGAGTTGGAGTCTCACTCAGTCGCCCAGACTGGAGTGCAGTGGCCGCTCCCGGCCACCGCAGCCTCGACCTGCTGGGCTCTGGCAATCCTTCCGCCTCAGCCTTCCAAGTAGCTGGAACTACAGGCGCGCGCTACCATGCCTGGCTACTTTTTTGATTTATTGTAGAGATGAGGTCTCGCTTGCCCAGGCGGGTCTCGAACCTGCGGGCTCAGGCAATCCACTCACCTCAGCCTCCCAAAGTGCAGGATTACAGGCTGAGCCACCGAGCCCGGCCCAGACATCTTTCTTATCGATACATGACCCGCACCTGACCAACCAGGTGTACCTGACCTGACCACACTGCAGGTTGGAATGTGAATCTACTGCTGCAGTAAATCACAGAAACAGTAGGAAGTTACCAAAACACAGACATGATGTTCGAGGAAAAGTCATAATCTAGTTAGACAGTAGCTTCCATTATTTAGAAGGTCTTTGTGATCTTAGAAGGTTGAGACGTGATGAGACACCTGCAGCCCTCTGCTTCTTAGCTTGGGGTTTACTTAATTTTCATTGTAAAAATATATAAGGCTTCTTGTCAAAGGCAAGCACATGCCCTTTCTCTTAAGGCATCCATGCTTTCCTTGAGCATGCCCCTTTTCTAATAAATTCTTTCTTAAATTAGGCTTTGAAATTCTTTTCTGAGGTGAAGCCAAGAACCCATGGAGAAACACACTACACCCCACTTGGCATCAGAGGGACTTCTGACTCATTCTCTGCATGTCACCCTCTGAGGCAGGCTCTGCCCCTCAATCCTGTCCTGAGTAACCACCACAGGGAACCCTGAGTTCAGAGGGCAGGCCTTGTCTAAACACTCAACAGGCATGTGGCCTTTCCTGGTTGCTTGGAGTGGGCTCCATGTTGACTTTCTGTTATCATCTGTTACTTCCAGATGTTCCTTGTTTTTTTTTCTAGTTTCCTGTTTCACAAACCGTGTTTTGCTACTCAGTTTTTTTCTTATGTCGGAGTTTGTGAACCCTAGAAAAGGTCTCAGAAATGGGATCATTCTTTCATTTTCTTGATATCTTTCTTCTTTTTTGTCATAGTCGAGTGTGGCATCTGGACATCACATAGGGACATTAATTTCAGGTTTCCGGAAACACATGACAGATATCTCAGTTGTTCCAGCACTACTTTCTTTTTATCTCTGTTTTATATAGTATGTTTGTTTCATCTTGCCAAAAATGTTCTTTCAATACTTGGCATCCCTTCTTATTGTCTGTGCTGCCATGTCAGGAGCTTTATTCTGGCTACAATAGGCTCAACCCCCAGCATGCCCAAATGCAGCCCGATGGTTCTAAGTAACCCTAGCAGCTTCATGCTCCCTGGGAGGTCATTGATCTGGGGTGTGTGTGACCCAATTGACAAGACAGAAACCCCCAAAATTGGACAGTTACTTAAGCCGATCTTGGTAGCTGCTTTGAAAAATTCCACTAAGAACAGTTAAACTTACTGTTTAACTGTTACTTAAAAAAACAGTCTTTTCCTAGATGGTCCAGATTGACCTTCATCACAATGACTTCCTATTTTAATTTCCTTGGTATGAATCAGGCAGTGCCAGCTCTGGGGTACCTGCAGTCTTTCTGCACTTCCTGCTCCAGCTTCTGGGATGAGACAGCCCTAGGTAGAGCTCTGTTGCCACCCGGCCCCTGGGCATGTTTAACATTCTTTCTGAGATTTGTGCCTTGACTTAGAAAAGCTTTGCCACAAAAATCTGGCTCTGCACTGTCCCATAACATTTCCTTTGCATGGATGGATGCGCCAAGCTCATAGGGAGTGTGACAGTGACCTCACCTGTTGATGCGTTGTGAGTTTTTGGAGACTTTCCACTATTCCACCAACTCACAAGAGCCTTGAACAACTGTGTGGTTTCTGGGAGAGAAAAGCACATGGAGCGGCCTGGCTGCTGCATGTTATGTGCCACATAACGTCAGTGGCTCCGTCCCAGAGCCGTGGCACAGATGGCTTCTGTTCTGTTTCTTCTAGCACTGGAGTGCAGCATGTTTGAAATGTGCTTCCCCATGGAAACCAGGTGAAGGGGGCACCTTAGAGTCTAGGTTAGTTCATAAAAGCCTATTTTGCCCAGAATATAACTCACATTCTGTACATTGCAATGAGTAAGAAAGGAATATTGTAGTACTGGCAACTCAAGTATCCAGAAAAGTAACACTATTGAATATGAAAGAAGCTTTTAAAAGCACACGTTGAATGCTGATGGTCAAGGAAAAACGAGTTCAACTAGCTGGGAAGGAGAGAAGTACCCTCATGATTCTAGCAGGGACTGTGGGAGGAAGATGATGACACTGATTTTGTTTATTATGTCTATTTCTCATTTTTAAAAGTTTGCCAAAGTTTCGAAGTATCCTTCAGTAAGCATTGTTTTTAAATTATCAGGTAAAAGATGCTAAATGTAAATTTAATAACAATGTTCTGAGAAATGAAAAGTATCGTGGTCTTCTTGCTTGTGCAGGTTGTGTCAAGGACACCTTTTATTCATGTGGCTGTCGTGACTTGGTCTCCTACAGTCTTTTCCAGAGCTGAACAGGAGAGTGTTGTCTGCTGAGTGATAGGTACTTCTCTGGGCTCTGGGAATGTTGCGGCAGGCGAGACACAAGTTGCTGTGTAAAGAGATGAGCAATGTTTGCCCTGGAAATGGGGCACGGAAGGAAAAGGTGGAAAAGGGAGGGAATGGCTGAAGATGTTAAAGACAGAGATTCCCGGGAGGAATGAACCAAGCTGGGGGTGGGAGAGGCCCCAGTGGAGAAGGCAGCTTCAGAATAGCGGACTCAATGGGGAGAACAGAGAATAGGGAGGCATACAACATGAACCGGACAGCGCTCACCCACCAGGGTGACCCTGCCCACCACAGCTACTATGACCCGGGTGAAAAGAGTGAGACAGTCACAAGGAAAGAACAGAAAATAACTGTTCTGCAGGACAGGCATTTGAAACCAGAGGTAACGCACAGGAAAAGGGGATGCCAACTGGAAGAGAGTTTCCTCGGAGAGATCGTTTGGGAAATGTCCAGAAATTTCCATTCAGATCTGTTTCTTCACAGTAAAATGCCACTTTATATTTGCTATAATGTGATTATGTGTAGCTATAAACCATGTAGTCTGTTTGGGGGGACGGAGTTGGGAAGAGCTTGGTGACGGGGACCCCAGGTGACCGCAGGTAAAGGGACGTGGTGCTCCCTGCTGGTGGGCAGGAGCCCAGCTCAGAGATGATGATGCTCTCCCTGTGTGCAGCATCCTTGACTTGCATGCCCTCTTGGTGATGATCCCTGTGTTCATGTTAGTGAGTTCCTGGAACTTGTTGTAAACATATTTAAAGGAAAGCAGATTCACCTGGTCAGACCTGTGTCCAATTCTGCAGCCAGAATCTGGAGAGATGTCCTGTCACACACAACTCCCAAGATGACTGGGAGCATGGGGTTAAGAGCAGAGTGGAATCGGAACACCTGGATTTGAACTCTGACTCATGTGATAGTCATTTCCTAGCTGTGCTGTGTGACTTCTCTGGGCCCCAATCCTTTATATGTTAAATTGCATAATGATAGTACCAAGATCATTGGGTTGATAGACGTGAAGCTCTTAGAAAAAGCCGCCTCCAGCTAGAATCTGCTTTAAAAAGCAAAGCAAAACAAAACATTTTACAAAATTCACAAAACAAGCACACCTGTTGCTATACACGTCTGCCTCCAGAAGTATTCTAGCACATGCTTGTGTCTGGGAGTGTCAGCGCTGGCTCAGGCCTTGGGGTCAGCCCCCTCGCACCAACAGTTGAAGGGGCTCTGCTGCTGTCTGAACTTGGCTCACTGCAGGTCCCTAACTGGGCCACATTTCCTTGTTGTGCTTTGGTACAGCAATGTCAAAAACTGCATCCTGTGAACACTCCTGGTCTTCCTACTCAAAGAGGGTGATGATATTTACCTGTATGTGTAGCTAGAGTTCTTTTAAATAAGTCCACAGAGGGGAAGAAAGAAGAAAAAAAAAACCTCAACGTTCCCTTTCTTCTTTGATACCTTCCTTCCAGCAGAGGTTATGTGGAAAAAAACTGTTTCTGGCTAGGTCTGGCCCCATACAAGCCAAGATGTAACCTAAGTTCATCTTTCCCACTGGGGCACTAACTCCAGTCAAACACCTGCCACTGTGCACACTGTGAACTCCTTGTCCTCAGCTCTGTCTGAAGGAACATTGAGTGAACACTTCTAAACAGGAGAGTGTTGCCTGATGAATAGCTTCCTTCCTCTAGAAAGTCTGTCCATCCCTTGCTCTTCTCCCGCAAAAGCGTCTTCTACTTCCTGTCCTTCTGCATTTAGAGAAAGTATGCCTCATTCCAAGGGACTTATTATTATTTTTTTTTTTAGTGGAGGGAGTCTCCAATAATGTGGACATCAAATGGGATTTTTGTTTGTTTGTTTTTGAGGTGGAGTCTCACTCTGTTGCCTAGTCTGGAGTGCAGTGGCCACACTCACGGCCACCCCAGTATCGACCTGTTGGGCTCCAGTGATTCTTCCACCTCAGTCTTCCAAGTAGCCATAACTACAGGTGCACGCTACCACGTCCAGTTAATTTTTTATTTATTGTGGAGACGAGGTCTTGCCAAGTTTCCTGGGCTGGTCTCGAACCTGTGGGCTCAGGCAATCCACTCGTCTCGTTCTCCCAATGTGCTGGGATTACAGGCTGAGCCACCAAGCCCGGCCAAATGGGATTTTCTTTTTTATCAAAGTTGGGAAAAGAGGAAGGGAGGAAATGGGAAAAACCAAGAATGGCAAAACGGTGGAGAAACCACTGCAGAAAAGACATGAGAGAAGGAATGGGAGTCAGTGGAAGAGAGAGGGTCATGTCGTGAGAATCAAGTTGAGAAGGGCAAGACCTGGGGAGGGATCACTGACCAATTTGAGAAGTCAGGAGGGAGGGCTACTGAAAAGCCTTGGTCTGTGAGTCCCACTGAGTGACAATGCTCTGTCAGACTGGGGCACAGCAATGATACCAAGTTAGAAGTGAGGCTGCCCTCAGGCGTAAGCCTGTTGGCCAGAGGTCAGCACCATGGATAGGCCCACAGAATGGTTGCTGCGTGGTCTCTGGAGGCACAAGAAACCCTGCATAACATAAATGAACACGAATAGCCAAAACAATCCTCAGCAAAAGAAACAAAGTGGCTGTATCACACTTTCAGACTTAAACTTTATTCTAAGGCTATAAATAATCAAAACAACCTGGTATTGTTACAAGAACAGACATACAGACCAATGGAACAGGATAGAGATTCCAGAAGCAAAACCTCAATTTCTCAACCAACTCATCTTTGACAAAACCTCCAACAACAACCACTGGAGAGAAGAGAACCTATTCAGTAAATGAGTGGGGAAACTGGTTGACCACATGCAGAAGATTGAACAGGACCCTCTACACAAAAGTCAACTCTAAATGGATCAAAGACCTAAACATAAAACCTCAAACTATAAGAATCTTGAAAAACACAGGAGATACCCTTACAGAAATTGGAGTAGGCAACCAATTCCTGATCAAAACCCAAATACCCATGGCATAAGATTGACAAGTGGAACCTCACCAAACTGAAAAACTTCTGCAAAGCAACAGAAAACAGTAAGAGAACAGGGAGACAGCCCACGGAATGGGAAAGAGTATTTGCCAACTGTATATCTGACAAAGGCCTAATAGCCAGGATCTACAAGGAACTCAAACATGCTGAAAGGAAAAAAAACAAACAGCCTTATTAAAAAGTGGGCAGAAGATATTAATAAACACTTCTCAAAAGAAGACATACAAGCAGCCAACACATAAATGGAAAAATGCTCAGCTTCTCTAATCATCAAAGAAATGCAAATCAAAACCACACTGAAATGCCACCAAACTCCAATCAGGGTAGTCATCATTAATAACTCAAAAAACAACTGATGCTGGAGAGAATGTGGAGAAAAGGGAATGCTTTTACATTATTGGTGGGAGTGTATCCTAGTACAACCTCTGTGGAAAACAGTGTGGAAATTTCTAAAAGATCTAAAAACCAGCCTTCCATATGACCCAGTAATCCCACTTTTGGGAATATACCTGGAGGAACTCAAATCATCCTACAAAAAATATATCTGTGCACATGTTTACTGCAGCACTATTCACAATAGCAAAAACATGGAACCAGCCATGCTGCCCATCAAAAGTGGACTGGATTAAAAAATGTACATATGCATGATGAAATATTATGCAGCCATAAAGAAGGACAAAATTACGAACTTCACAGCAAGTTGGATGGATTTAGTGATCTATCACAGAAACAAAGAACTGAGTACCAAATGTTCTCATTCATAAGTGGACCCTGAACATTTATCGTAATACTACAGGAAAGGGATTGGCAGTAGCAGATCACTGCCAGTGGTAGAAGGAGGGGCACATAACATTAATAAAGGTATCTGATCCCAAACCAGGCAAAGTGAGGACGAATGAGAGACCCAGATTTCACCGTATGATGATGACCACTTATGTACCTAACCCTGAATCGACCCCACATCTTTAAAATAAAAAAAGAGCAATGACAAAACCCAACAAATTATAACACTAAACCAAAAAAAAATCATATTTTTTAGTCCTGCCCCTGAGAAAAAGCCATCTTGACTCTGCTAGCATTCAAACACAATAAAACATTTATTGAGCACCTATTGCGTGCCATGCACACTTACTAGTGCTGAAGAGTAACAAAGGAATAAGATCAAGTTCTCTGCCCTCAAGAAGTTTACTACTCCCTTGAGAAACTAGAAACATTAGAAAAATAGTTAATATTTATTTATTGATTACTATACACCTAGAACATAATTCTTGCTACTATACATAAATTATTTTATTTAATTCTCTCAACAAGCCTATGAAGAAAGTATTGTTATCTTTATATTATAGATGAGGAAACGAAAGCATGCAGAACTTAAGAAACTTTAAATTATATAGCTCGTAAGAAACATGCCAGAATTTAAACACAAACGTTCGGACGCTAGTGTCCATACCTTTAATTACTGCAGTATATTGTTGACATGTTGTAACAACACCATGTAATAGATATTGCCTGTCACCTGCATTGTGCAGAGATACAAAGGGTAAGAGAAAACATGCAGGAGGTGCACAATGCACAGATCAAAACTGAGGGTGGGATGGGAGGTGTTCAGGGATGTCATCTTGCAGAGGTGGCACCTTGTTGGGTCTTGAGAAAGAACGAATTAGCCACAGAGACTGTATAGCAGAAAGCACAGCACACATAATCATACTGTGCCAGGCCTGCTGGAGGTCTGAGGTGCCAGTCGACTGTCCCACTATTCCTCAGATCCCAGCTGGTGGGCAAAGGGCTCAAGGAGCTGAGGGGGGACCAAAGTGTGAGGTTTACCTGGTTCCTTCCAAAGCACAGAGCTTCCTGGTGGAGGTTTGAAAAATACAGATAGACTGAGAGATGGCTCATATTGCTTTCGCATTCCTGTACCTCAGTCAAAAAAAAAAATTGAGATTTCAGCAGTTTCTGGATACAAGGTCAATAAACAATATTCAATAAACAATACCCCTTAGACACAGAAATCCTCAACAAGATATTAGCAAGAATAAATACAGGAATATATAATAAGAATAATACCTTAGGACTAAGAGAGGTTTGTTTCAGGAATAAGAGGTAGATTTAACATTTGAAAACCAAAAAATGTTATTGGTCATATTAACAGACTAAAGATTAAAAACCGTATGATTATCTCAGAAGATGCTGAAAAAGCACTTGTCAGAATTTAGCATTCATTCATGTTCAAAACTTTCAGCAAACTAGGATTAAAAGGGAACTTCCTAAAATTGATAAAGAGCACCTTAAAAAAAAAACTACACTTATGACTTCTTTTGAGAAGTGTCTATTCATGTCTTTTGCCCACTTTTTTTTTTTTTTTCTCAAAAAAGGAGGATGTATTGAGAAGACAGAAAAGCTCCCACAGTGGGAGGGGACACGAGGGGGTTGCCCTTGCCCACTTTTTGTTTTGTTTTGTTTTTTCCTTATTGGCTCTTTTGAGTTCCTTGTAGATCTTGGATGCTAGGCCTTTTGTCAGATACACACTTAGCAAATATTTTTTCCCATTCTGTGGGTTGTCTCCCGGCTCTCTTGACTTTTTTTTTTGGCTGTGCAAAAGTTTTTCAGTTTGATGAGGTCCTACTTGCCTATTTTATCTTTTATGGCATATGCTTTGGGGTTTTGGTCAGAAATTGGTTGCATATTCTAATATGCATAAGGGTGTCTCCTGCATTTTCTAAGATTCTTCTAGTTTGAGGTTTTACGTTTAGATCTTTGATCCAATTTAGAGTTGATTTTTGTGTATTGTGATAGGTATGGGTCCTGTTTCATTCTTCTGCATGTGGGCAGTCAGTTTTCCCAGCACCGTTTGCTAAATAAGGTCTCCTCTCCCCAGTGGTTGTTGTTGATGTCTTTGTAGACACATGAAAAAATCCTCAGCCTTACTAATCATCAGAGAAATGCAAATCAAAAACACATTGAGATACCACCTAACTCCAGTCAAGATGGTCATCATTAATAAAACTAAAAACAAGCCAGGTGTAGTGGCTCAAGCCTGTAATCCCAGCTTTGGGAGGCCGAGGTGAGGGGATTGCCCTAGCCCATGGGTTTGAGAACAGCCTGGGCAACTTGGCGAGACCTCATCTCTACAATAAAAAAATCAAAAAATTAGCTGGGCATGATAGTGCACACCTGTAGTTCTGGATACTTGGAACGCTGAGGTGGAAGGATGGCCTGAGCCCAGCAGGTCGACGCTGGGGTGGCCGTGAGCATACCACTGCGCTCCAGCATGGGCGACAGAGTGAGACACCAACTCAACAATAACAAAAAACAAACAAACAAAAACAGATGCTGGTGAGCATGCAGAGAAAAGAGAATGCTTCTACACCATTATAGAAGATGTAGAAGGGAGTGCAAACTAGTTCAGCCTCTACAGAAAATAGTGTGGTGAATTTTAAAAGAACTAGAAACTGACCTTCCATACAACCCAGCACTTCCCCTTCTGGGAATATACCTGGAGGAACTCAAATCATTTTACAAAAAAGTTATTTGCATGTGCATGTTTATTGCAGCACTATTCACAATAGCAAAAACATGGAAGCAACCATGCTGCCCATCGAAAGTGGACTAGATAAAAAAAAATATGGTTCATATACATAATGGGATATTTTACAGCCATAAAGAAGGACAAAATTATGGACTTTGCAGCAACTTGGATGGATTTAGAGTCCATCATACTCAGTGATCTAGCACAGAAACAAAGAACTGAATACCACATGTTTTCACTTATAAGTCAGTCTTGAACATTTATCATAATACTATAAAAGAGGGATCAGCAGTAACAGGATATTGCCAGGGGAGGTGAGGGTGGGGCACATAACATCACTAAGTATACCTGACCCTAAACCAGGGGAAGTAAAGACAATTTGGTGACCCAAACTTCACTTACACATAAAATACTTATGTACCTATTCCTAACTTGTACCCCACATCTTCACAATAAAATAAATTGTTTTAAAATCTACAGCTAATATACTAAATTGTGAAAGACTGACTGCTTCCCCCAAGGTCAAAAACAAGGCAAGAAATTCTTCTCCCACCACTTTTATGCAATATCATTCTGGAAATATAAGGCTACAATAATCAAAACAGCCTGGTATTGGTACAAGAATAGGCATATAGACCAATGGAACAGGACAGAGATGCCAGAAACAAAACCTTAATTTCTCAACCAACTCATCTTTGGCAAAGCCTCCACTAACAACCACTGGGAGAAGAAAACTTATTCACTAAATGATGCTGAGAAAACTGACTGACCACATGCAGAAGATTGAAACAAGTCATCTTGCCCATCAAAGCTGGACGGGATTTTAAAAAATGTGATACATATACACAATGGAATATTATGCAGCTATAAAGAAGGACAAACATATGGACTTTGCAGCAACTTGGATGAATTTAGAGTCGATCATACTTAGTGATCTATCACAGAAACAAAGAACAAAGTACCATATGTTTTCACTTGTAAGGGGACCTTGAACAATTATAATACTATAAGAAAGGGATTGGCAAAGTGGGAATCCTTAGTGGGAAACTATCAGGGGAGAGGGGGTGGAATTGGCAGTTGAGGGAAACTGCTAGGGGAGGGAGGGGCATACCTCATAGGGTACTTGCATAATCAACGTTTGTATACCTAACCCTGAATTGTACCCCATATTTTTATTAAAAAAAAGAATTCTAAAAATTCACCTAAATGAAAACAAAAAAAGAAGATTGAAACAAGACCCCTACCTATCCCCATACACAAAAATCAACTCTAAATGGATTAATAATCTAAACATAAAACCTCAAACTATAAGAACCTTAGAAAATGCAGGAGACACCCTTATAGAAATTGGAACTGGCTACCAATTCCTGATCAAAACCCCAAATGCCCATGTCATAAGAGACAAGATAGACAAGTGGGACCTCATCAAACTGACAGGCTTCTGCAAAGCCAAAGATACCATCAAGAGAGTGGGGAGACAGCACACAGAATGGGAAAAAGTATCTGCCAACTATATATCTGACAAAGGCCTAACATCTAGGATCTACAAGGAAGTCAAATGTGCCAAAAAGAAAAAAATCAAACAGCCCTATTAACAAGTGGGCAAAAGATATGAATATATACTTCTCAAAAGAAGACATACGAGCAACCAACAGATACATGAAAAAATGCTCAGTCTCATTAATCACCAAAGAAATGCAAATTAAAACCACACTGAGATACCACCTAACTCCAGTGAGGATGGCCATCATCAACAACTCAAAAAACAACAGATGCTGGAAAAGATGCGGAGAAAAGGGAACACTTCTACACTGCTGGTGGGATTGTAAACTAGTACAACCTCTGTAGAAAACAATGTGATGATTCCTAAAAGATCTAAAATTGACCTTCCATACAACCCAGCAATCCCCTTTCTGAGAATATACCTGAAGGAACTCAAGTCACTTTATGAAAAAGATACCTGCACACACTTTTATTGCAGCATTATTCATAATAGCAAAAACATGGAACCAACCATGCTGTCCATCAAAAGTGGACTGGATAAAAAAGTGTGGTACATATACATGACGGAATATTACACAACCATAAAGGACATAATTATGATCTCTGCAGCAACTTGGATGGATTAGAGTCTATAACACTCAGTAATCTATAACAGAAACAAAGAACTGATTACCATATGTTCTCACTCATAAGTGGACCCTGAAAAATTATCATAATACAATAAAAAAGGGATTGTCAGTAGTGGGAAACTGCTGGGGGGGTGTTGGGGGGGGCACACTTCATCAATAAGGGTACCTGATCTCAAACCAGGTGAAGTGGGGACCAAAGTGAGACCCAAACTTTACCTGTACAATGACATTTGTATACCTAACCCTGAATTGTACCCCACATCTTTAAAATAAAAATTTTAAATAAGAGAAAATCCAAAAGAATCTTTTTTTAAAAAAAGCCCTAGAACTAATTTCAGTGTTGCAAGTTGTAAGGTACAAGGTCAATATATAAAAACCAACTGTATATAATTTTATATAATTTTTATATATGAAAATAATTACCTTTTGTCACCAAAAATGAAATACTTAGGTACTAAGATTTAACAAAAATATGTGCAGGACATTTATACTGAAACTACCAAACACTGATTAAAGAAATCAAGAGACCTAAATAAATGGAGAGAGAAAGTGCTCAAGTATTGAAAGACTCGATCCTATTAAGATGTAATTTCTCCCCAAATTAATCTATAGATCCAATACAATCCCAATCAAAATCATACCAGCTTATTTTGTAGATACGACAGGCTGATTCTAAAATTCACATGAAAAGACAAAGGAACTAGGATAATCAAAACAGATTTGAAAAAGAACAAAACTGGGAAACTGATTTTAAGACGTGCTATAAAATGACAGAAATCAAGATTGCATGTTACTGGCAAAAGGTGGGAAACTGATTTTAAGACGTGCTATAAAATGACAATAATCAAGACTGCGTGTTACTGGCAAAAGGATAGATGTATAGATCAGTGAAACAGAATATAAAGCTCAGAAACAGATGCCACACAAATATAGTCATTTATTTTAGACAAAGATGCAAGGTAATTTTTTTTTGAGTCGTAGTCTCTGTCACCCAAGCTGGAGTGGAGTGGCAGGCTCATGGATGCTGCAGCCTTGACCTGCTGGGCTCAGGCGATCTTCCTGCCTCAGTCTTCCAAGTAGCCGGAAGTACACATATGTGTCACCATGTCCCACTAATTTTTTGATTTATTATACAGATGAGGTCTTGCCAAGTTGCCCAGACTGGTCTCAAACCCCTGGATCCAGGTAATCTTCTTGCTTCTGCTTCATGGATTACAGACATAAGACACTGCGCCCTGCCTCCAGGATAATTTAATAAGAAAAAGATGGTAAATTCAACAACTGATACTGTAAAAATTGAATATCCACCTACCAAAAAAAGAAAAATACCTCTCATATACCTCACCCTTACCTTACATAAAAATTGACTCAAAGTAGATCATGGACCTAAATGAAAAAATTCTTAGGGGAAAGTCCTTACAACCTTGGGCTAGATATTTTTGGATAGGACATCAAATCATGATCCATAAAAGAAAATTTGGATAAAAATTGAACAGACATTTCACCAAAGAAGTGGCAGCAGCCCACCAGCCCTGCAGGGGCTTCCCACCCATTTCCCTGCAAACACTGTTTTCTGGTTTAAAAAAAATATATGGCAATCATCATCATGGTGTGAAGCAGTATCTTCTTTTAGTTTCGATTTGCATTTCCTAATGACGAACGGTGCTGAGTATCTTTTCATGTGCTTCTTGTCCACTTGTAGAACTTCTTTTCAAAAAAGTATATTCAAATCCCTTGTCCTTCTAAATGGGCCACCTTTCTGTTGTTCAGTTGTGAGTGTTCCTTATACCTCCTGGTCAGTATGTTCTAATTCAATATGCAATTATGTGTCATAAAGAATTGACTGGCCTTTGTCCCCAGATCCTGAGAGGTAGCCTCTAAACCCTTGGAATTTCCCGGGTGGTGAAGGGAATGTCTTCATTGTCCGTGGTGGGCACCTCAGACAGTACCCAACAGTTTGTACTAAAGAGGAGATTCATGGTGGGCTCCCTAAACTAAAATAAACAGAATCACATTGACAGAAACCATTGGACCAAACACATCTATTACTGACTTAATGGGGCTATGTTCCCTTTTCAGTTATTCATTCACATTTTGAGATGTTGTACATTGCATTTAAATAACAATGGTTTGCAATCGGTAAATATGGTAGGTTTACTGAAATCCCTCAGAATGACCCTTTATATCTCAAAGGCAGGTTTTGTAACCTCTTAGCCTTCTCTATCCAGGCAGAATAACTCAAGCTGTAAAGTACTCTTTCAATTGCTTTAATTCTGGTGTGTGTCTTTTTTTCAGTGTTTAGGTGATTATATTCTTTTAAATTATAAGGATTGGCTCTAAATTCCTGCTGTGTATCAATTCTTTAGCATGGAATGTTAAGAAAGGCAAAATATGTCTTTTAAAAGTATAAATAGTCTCTCCTAATTTACTGTTTCAATTTCCATGGTTTTAGTTACCAGTGGTACAGTACAAATAGTTATTCTGAGAGAGAGAGAGGGAGACTTTATTTATATATTTTATCACAGTATAGTGTTATAATTGTTCTATTTTATTATTAGTTAATTTCTTACCATGCCTAATTTATACACTTAACCTTATCATAGATATGTATGTATAGGAAGAAAACACTATCTAGAGGAATTGGTACTACCTGCAGCTTCAGGCATCACCGGGTCTTGGAACGGATCCCCAGGGGATAAAAGGGCATGACTGTATGCTGGTTTGAATTATAGATGTGGTCAGCCAGGAGCATAAGTAGGAATCATAGACCCTGGACCTTCTGCTTTCTCTTAGACCTCAGCATTCAACAGGAATCTGCTGTTGCGATAAGAATATAACCTACCTTTGCCTAGAGAACAGGACAATCTCTCTGGGCTTGGAGAGGCAGCCTTTCCTCCTGCACTAACATCAGTGTCGTCCTCCTTACCCTGGGGTGCCCCATGTCTTTTGGTTACCAATCAACACGATGATATCGTTTTGAACACTGAGACTTCTGGCTACAGGGAGAGAAGCTGTCAGTTTAGTGCACATGGTAGTTTAGACGACAGCTGCAATAGATTTGTGTGGATTTGCCAGTACTTTGACTTTAATTCCTGTCTCTTCAAAGATCAATGAAACTAAAATAAAAAGATAGGGATGAGTTGGCCAGAAGAGAAGCCTGCCATTCTCATGAGACTTCCTGAGGGATCATGGCAGAAATACAAAAATGCAGAGGAATTGAGATATGTTGAAAACCCTTTCTGTTAATTTGTTATTCCTAGGTAGGAGAAGATTACCAGTGACTTTCATTCTGTCCATTATATTTGTAGTACTATTTTAATTTGTTTTTACATGAATATTTGCTTTTTATTGCTGGGTTTTTGTTGTTGTTGTTGTTTTTACTGTGGTAAAATATACTGAAAGTCATGCCAGACTCCATGGCTCACACTTGTAATTCCAGTACTTTGGGAGGCCAAGGTAGGAGGATTGCTTGAGGCCAGGAATTAGAGACTAGCCTGGGCAGCATAGCCAGATACCATTTTACAAAAAATTAGCTTGGCATGATGGCACACGTCTTTAGTCCCAGCTACTTGGGAGGCTGAGGCAGGAGGATCAAGTCCAGGAGTTGCAGTCTTCAGTGAGCTATGATTGCACTCCAGCCTGGGCAACAGAGAGAAACCTTGTCTCTAAACAGACACACCATATAAGTATACACACACACACACACACACACACACACACATACACACACACACATATATATAATTTGTATATACAGACAAACTATATGTATTACATATATGTATATATACAGACAAACTCATGATGGAATATATATATACTGAACATCTATCTACTTTTATAATTAAATGAATTAAGATGGTTCCATTTTGGAATAACTGTAACTTTTGTCAGTGAAAGAATCTTTGCTGTGATTTGCACTAAGATGAGTCCCTGTAAAGCATAATGGAGTAAGAATCCACATACAGCTGATAATCCAATTTAGTTATTGTTCTTTTAAAAATTTGGATATGAGATAGCGTTTCAAGTCTCTGTGAAAAGTCTTCATAACCTCTCTCTCTCCTCCCTTGTGTA
The DNA here is from genome assembly GCA_963574415.1 of Tarsius wallacei. Taxonomy (NCBI): domain Eukaryota; kingdom Metazoa; phylum Chordata; class Mammalia; order Primates; family Tarsiidae; genus Tarsius; species Tarsius wallacei. The sequence goes on along the minus strand of CAUYQG010050859.1, from coordinate 25 downwards.
ATCCTGGGCTGGTCACCCAAGGTCT
>CAUYQG010050854.1:0-18253 GCA_963574415.1 Tarsius wallacei | reverse complement strand
AGACCTCATCTCTACAATAAATCAAAAAATTAGCCGGGCGTGGTAGCGCGCACCTGTAGTTCCAGCTACTTGGAAGGCTGAGGCGGAAGGATCGCCGGAGCCCAGCAGGTCGAGGCTGCGGTGGCCAGGAGCGGCCACTGCACTCCCGTCTGGGCAACAGAGGGAGACTCCAATTCAAAAAAAAAAAAAAAAGGTCATCTTAATCACTCTTGTAAGTAGATGCCTCAGGTGTCACCAGCCTCATAGTCAGTTTCAGTTCATCATGCTGCTTGGAGTCAGAATGATCTGGGTTCAAATTCAGGTCACTTATTTACTATTATCTTGGACAAGTTCCTTAACTTCTGAGTTTCCGGTCCTTATTTCAAGAAAAATGGAAATATCATTACCTGTGCCACAGGATTTTTGTAAGGCTCAATGACAACACAAATAAATCACTTAGTTTAGAACTAGGCTCATGAAATGTGTCAGTAAACATTACTATTTATTCTGACATAGAAATCATTTCCCACTCATGTAATTTCCTCCTATAATTTCTTAACTTCTCCAAAACTATTTCACATGTCATTAAATATATTACCCTCTTTTTGTTTTTGTTTTTCACATTCCAGATGCCACATAATGTCTAATTTTGAGCAGATTGAACTTCGGTTAGAACTGAAGAGAATGTTCAATTTCTTAAAAGTCAAACACTTAGTAGTATGTTATTTCTAGCCCCATTTAAGAAAAAAGACCTACACAATGGAGCATAATATTATAGATATACTTTTGTGGCTTCCAGCAAGGTCTCAAAGTTGTCAATCATGGACTGGTACATCAGTACGAAGGCTCTCCAGAGACATTACACAAGGCAAATCTTTTAATATTTTATCAGCTGCTGTAGATAGGAGGCACTTCAGCTTAGTGAGTCTTTTTATTACTTCCTTTCATTTATTCTTGAGAAGCTTTTATCTCTGTTTATTGATTGCTACCTTTTAAATTTTTATTTAACACCAGTAAGCAGAGAGATATGATTAATACATTTGATTAAATTTTTTAGTAGAAAATTACTTTAAATGAGCTTTCATAAATTTAATGTAGTGAGCTTCTCAGAGACTTTTTGTATGTATTTGTATCCAGTCCTTTGTTATACTAGTTCTCTGAAGACTGATACTAAGCGAGAGTATCGTCTTCAGAGAAGTAGAATTGTAGCTAAAGAGAAGCTCTGCGTAACTCTTGGAAAATTATTTGTTAGGCTGCTTTCAGTAGAGCAATACACAAGGGGCCACATGCCAAGAATCAATCATCAACTTCAAAAACAGAAAGAAAATAACAGTTACAAGTATATATATATATATACAGAGAATATTTATGTTCAAAATGATTGAACTTTGCTTGTGCTTCTTCCTCCTAGTATGGATCCCCAAATAACATCCAATTGTCACAAGAGAAATTTGCTAAGTGGGAGGAAATATTATTCAAAGTCCTCTTTTAGCTTACTCACATCAGAAACTTGCTGATTTCAATCTTTCCCACATTAGCAGCTGCAGAAGGAGGAAAGTGATAAACAGTCAGCAGAGCTAGCAAAAATTCATTAGACTCAATAAACTTGTGAAACTTATTAAGAAGATGTCATTACTGGGGATATTGTGGCACATTTCACAAGATGGCTGGGTTAGCAGGTTTTACCATGGTGTTCTCCTCAGTCTCCACTCATATTATGCTGACCAGTTGTGTTTCTTAGACTATCTGGAGTGAGGTTAAAGGATCTGCTCTGTGTTGCTGTTCTTGTTGTTTGCTTGTTTTGATATCAATACCAGGTAATTTCATTGAGTATATGAAATTGGAAAACTTTGGACTAATCCTGGCCACAAGGATGATTGCTCACAGAGCTTAGGATAAAAAAAGAGAAAATGTTTCAAAAGTCAATTCTGCTATAAGCTTTTTGAGAAAAAGAACACTTACTAAGCTGATTTTTCCACAAATCCTTCAAGGTAATAGTGGTAATGTCTACAGGCAAAAGAGGTGGTATGAGCCTAGGAGAAAGGAGTCCAAAGAGGACATGACTTAAACTCCACTTAAGCCAGCAGAGCAGACGATTTTATACTAATACATTTTGTAATCCAGCTAACTAATGTAAAATAATTTGAATTCTAAAAATGTCATTTATACCTATACTCTTAGGGAACTTTTTGAATGAGAAGCTGTCTAGTCGAGCCAGAGATTAGTGGTTCTCGCTAAATCTCACTCATATCAAGAAACTCCATCTCTTCACAAGAGGACAGAGAAAAGATGGAAAACACATATGGGGAAAAAAAAAAAAGAAACTCCATCAACATACACGAAACAGTAGTGTGTTACTAGAACCATATTTATAAAGAGATTACCTTACTTTAAAACAATAATTCTCAAACTTTTAGCCTTCGTTGCCGATTAGAATCACTGAAAAGTTTTCATAAAGTCTTAATTTCCAGGACATATCCCAGACCGACTAAATCAAAATCTCGGGGAGTGATCTCAGATATTCACTTTCCTAAATCTCCCCCAAGTACCTCAAATATCAAGCCAAAGTTGAGAACTGCTTTAAGATATGCCCTTTACTTTAGCCAGTAGTAATCTACTTTTAGTTCTTGAAAGTTTATAAATGCATGCACACTGTCAACCTAAATAATGAAAAAGAGAGAGACTCCCTAAAAGAACATGATATTCGCTTGAGAATAGGGTATTGCAATGGGAATACACACACCATAGTAAATTATGTAAGTATTCAGAAAGGTGAAGGAAAACAAAGATTTTTAAAGGAAAAGTGAGGATAATTACAAAATTATTTTGAGATAATTATCATTCACTACAAAGATCAATAATATGGATGATGCAAGTTCTAGGTTGGACAGGCAGTTAATGGACAGATATCCTCTCAGAAGTACCTTTTGTGTAAAGATGTGAAAGGATTGGTGCAAGGTTACAGTTCTTGCAGGTTTTGTGATCAGGCATACGTGCATGAGAATCCTTCTCTTTATGACCTTCTCCAGCTCTATTTACCAGAGTTGTTTTATTTCCATTTTTGTTTTTACAAGTGACTCCACTTTGATTCTGACAACTCATAATACAAATACAATCATGTACCACATGATTTTGGTCAAAAATAAACTGCATATATAACAGTCATTCCATATGATTATAATACTATATTTTTACTGTACCTTTTCTATATTTAGATACACAAATATATAGCATCACATGAAAACTGCCTACAGCTTTGGGTTCAGTAACATGTTGTACAGGTTTGTAGCCTAGAAACAATAGGCTAGTCCAGGCTCGGTGGCTCAGCCTATAATCTCAGTACTTTGGGAGGCCGAGATGAGTGGATTGCCTGAGCCTGCAGGTTTGAGACCAGCCCAGGCAACTTGGCGAGACCTCGTCTCTACAATAAAATAAAAAATTAACAGGCACGGTAATGCGCGCCTATAGTTCCAGCTACTTGGAAGACTGAGGTGGAAGGATTGCTGGAGCCCAGCAGGTCGACGTTGGGGTGGCTGTGAGCGTGCCACTTCACTCCAGCCTGGGCGACGGAGTGAGACTTCAACTCAAAAAAAAAAAAGAGAAAGAAACAATAGGCTACATCATATAGCCTAGGTGTGTAGTAGGTTACACCTGTAGGTTTGTGTAAACACATCCCATGATGTTCACACAAGGACCAAATTGCCTAACAATACATTTCTCAGAATATATCATTGTTAAGTGATGCACAACTACATACAAAACTATCTTTGTGTTGTCAACTATTTACTACTGAGAAATTAAAAATAATTTACATACAACACTTACATCTGCTATACACATGCACATGCATATGCTCTATAGCTCAGTAGAAATAGCTACAGATCTTGGTTTCCAATTATCATTCTTTACTAAAAGTAATTGGACCTTCTTGAGGAAATAGCTGACTCAGGCAAGTAAAGTAGAAAATAGGCCTGGAAAATCATACTGTACTAGAAAAAAAAGAAAACACTTACAAAATGAAGGGACATATAAAAATGACAGAGAAGTTATCTTGAAGAATTTCCCTTTGGCCAAATGTGAAAAAATTTGGACATCAAAATAAACAAATTCACTGATCTAAACAGATCAACATAGCCTCACTTCTGCAATATTCTTTCCAAATGTGCATAACTAGAATCTAATCAATGGAAACATCAGACAAGCCCAAATTCAGGAATAGTATTCAAAATAACCACCCAGTTTTCTTCAAATGTGTCAAAGTTTTGAAAGTCAAGGAAAGTTATACTATTAAAAATATCCAATATGCGATAATAAATGTATTCTTTGCAAAATGTTATAGATCATAAAGTGATTTCTAAAGTCAAAACATAAAAGAAACATTTTATTTTTAGTTTAATGTCCATTTATTCACATTTGCAAATTAGAATTTTTAGTTGAGAACCTGAAGTATTTTTTGCTACTAAAAAATGACCACAATATACTTTGTTTTAGAAATGTAGGTAATGTTTCTTTTTTTTTCTATTATACACTATGAAAGTAGAAGAGTATAACTATTTTTTACTACTAATAATAGCAATTCAGATACTGTTTTTACATGGTTCAAATAATCTAAGTTTAAAAAACCTTAAGATGTTTCATTCTATTAACATCTAAGCCATTGCTGTATAGCTATCTTTGAGTCTTTGATTATAGTTCATTTGATTTTTGAAAGAATATTTTCATCAAGATTAATTTTTTTTTCTCCATTATTATTAACAACTTGAGCTTTCATCAACTAAAAAGCAAGATAGTAACTGTTAAGGACATCAGTGCTTTGAATTTGTACATTGTCAGACATTTGAATTATTTCCATATGGTTCAATGACTTTTTAACCAAAAATAGAATTTATAGCCTTTGTCAATTCTGTTACAGTCTTCTTGTATAACATGGTTTATAAGTGAGAACTGTTTTCAAAATGATAAATGATATGAGAGCATGACCAATTATTTGTCATCATACAAGATAAGCTGATTGTATTCAATATCTTCACTTGAGCTCTACAAGACCGTATATAACCTCTTTGGGTTGTCTTATAGAGCACCTAAAAGCATTTTAACCCACTGGTTCAGGCAGCCTATATGTCAAGCAGAAAAAATAAAACCACCGCTCTCTGGTTTGTGTCTCCCCAGAGGAAGAAAACAGTTTGATGCAATTTGTCAAAAGTCTGAATGGTACTTTAATGGGCAATTTACTTTAAATGGCTGCAGTTATTGCAGAACAAAGGCCCAAAGCTTGAGATTTAAAAAAAATCCTTTCCAACTGGTTTTACTCAAATAAATTTAATTCCTTAAGATTAACTAAGGATATCTAACCTCTTATACTCCCTGCCTATCTAAAAGCAATAAAAGTATAGCAAAAACTTCTGAGTTTCTGGGATTTCTTCATCTTTAATATGTGAAATGCAATCAACTCCCTAAACCTGGCATTCTGCTAAGACATCTGAGATAATAATCAAATCAACAAAAATGACAACAACAAAATCCAACTTCCCAAATTCAAAAAAGTGCTTCAGCTGTTGGGCAGAAGTTTTAAATAACCTTAAAATTATATTAATATATTTATGTGTGTATGTATGTATGTGGGCATATATATGTGTATATATATATATATATATATGTTTACACACATGCATTTTTGCTTCATAATGTGATTATTGAATAAACAGAAGGTAATTGAAAATTTTGACATGTAAACATTTAAGAATATTTCTATTTTACCTTTCATGCTGAATTGTAAATTACTGTAATGTATTTCATAACTGCCATGACAGTGATTTTAAGAAATGTCTAGTAAGATACATTTTAAATTTTGTTCCTTTATATTTTTAGGTCAGTATTAATTCTATGTAAATATTTACAATATTTGAGATTTTCCTGGAAGCAGTACCATTATGATTCTGTATATATTTACCCCTCTGCTTCAGACATCCTGGTTTAAAAATTAATTCCAAGTGGCAGAAGGCAAGAAGTGCTGAGTGTGGACTTGTGTGTTTACCTAAAGCTGATCAGAATCTCACATATTCAGCTTCTGCAGCATGGCCTAATGCTGGAAAAGTAACCAACTGCCCTAGAGATACTGAGGACAAAAAAAGAAACAACAGAAGTTGTTCAAAACAGGAATGTGATATAGATTAGAACAATTTGAAATTTCCATGTATGTCACTTCATATATACTATAAAAATTAGCCTTTTATGAAGTATTGTGCAAGAAGAAAACTCCTGAAGACACAAGTTACACTAGTGTTCTAAATTCCAATTCCCGCTCATCCACTATCACCTATGAGGACCTGCTAAATTCATGAGTGTTAACTAGACTTTAGAGATTAATGTTAGTTCATATAATAGCTGTATAAATTTTAAAGTGCACATTTTAATAGCTATGTATAAAGTAATAGTTAAAAGTTACCTTGTGAAGTACTAGAAAGGCAAAATTTTATATTTGTGACCAACAAAAAAACACACACTGTATGAATTTTATTTATATAAAATTTCAGAAATATGCAAACTAAACTGTTATGACAAATCAGATCAGTAGTTTCATAGACAGGGATGGATAGGCAGGAAGGATTCCAGAGGGACACTAAGAACCTTCTGGGATGATCATTATGTGGATTGTGGTTATGGTTTCACTGGATTATACTTTTATGCCCTACATAACAACATATACAAACTTACATTTCATGTTTTTTTCTATCTGTCCTGTAGAGAAATGAATAACCACAAAGCCTCAACTTCATAATGTAAACTTTGTTTCCATTAAGTGAAATTCTACTCCAAGTAAGAAAGTAAGAACTACAGAATATACAACATAGATGAGCTTCAAAATAACCTTACTGAGTGAAAGTAGCCAGAAAAAAAAAAAAAACTGTATGATTTAAATATATAAAATTTCAGAAAAATGCAAACTAAACTCATTATAACAAATCAAATCAATAGTTTCATGGGGATAGGGATGGGTAGACAGGAGTGATTTCAGAAGGATACCAGGAAAGTTTTAGGATTATCATTATGTTGATTGAGGTTATGCTTTCACTAGAGTGTACATATGTCAAACTTACTAAATTCTATACTTTAAATATGACCAGTGTTTTGAATATCAATTATCCTTCAATAAAGCTGTTAAATTAAAAGCAAAAACAACTTTTATTAGTTCTTTACACTGTTTACATGTCAAAGGCAATTCTTCATCCTTTATTTTTAAAATATCTACTACAATTAGTAAATCAAAGTCTACATTACTGGCACTAACTAGAAGTGATCTAATAAAATAAATTGTCATATTTTAATTTGTATTTATAAATGTCACAATTTTCAAAATATATACAAATATATTTTTCAAGATCTCTCTACATAAAATATTAAAGTTGTACCAGAATTTTAAATTCTAAAACACAAAATTAGTAAAAATGTCTGTCCATTTATAAATTGGTCTTTAAAGCACCAAAGTGATAATTTTTTAGAGTATTTTAAATTATATTATATTTTCTAAATATATTTATAGGTAGATAAGGTATTCAAGAAAGTCTAATGATATTATATATTTTTCTTTGAATGGCATATCCCTCAAGCATAAAAAGGATGGTAAAAAGTATTTCCAAACTGTTTGCAGAACTTTGTCTAATTTTCTCCTAGAACATTTATTTTTTTCTACCTGTAAAATAATTACAAAATTGTGCCAAGCATTTGTTTTTAAATTGTAAAAATCTTGAGCATATGTTTGTTCTAAAAATATATGTGCATGCTGCAATGACAAATAAACTAAATACTTAGTAATTTCTCTATCAAATTAAAAGCATTCCTTGAGATCCAGTATCTTTTTATTGAGTTCACAACCTGAATATATTTTTGCAAAAGACATATCTGATAAAGGGCTTGTACTAAATTTATTTTTAAAATTACAATTCAATAACATAAGCCACCCAAAAATATGAGCAAAGAGTTTGAATATTTTACAAAAAAAAATATGAATCACTATAAACACATGAAAATTTGTTCAACATTAGCAGTCATCAGCAAATTAAAACCACAAAGAAATATTTTGAAGTACATTATTAGTACATAAATGTTTAGAACCGTTTTAAAGATATATCATGGCATCATTCTACAAATTTGATTTGTTTAATAAAATGTTGTGAATATATTGTTAGAATAATATTCATTAGACTTTCTTGAATACCTTATCTACCTATAAATATATTTAGAAAACATATGTGCCATGTGTAGTTTTTAAAAATAATATATATACTCTTTTATTCTTTTTTTTTTTTTTGAGTTGGTGTCTCACTCTGTCGCCCAGACTGGAGTGCAGTGGCCACTCCCAGTGACCGCAGCCTCAACCTGCTGGGCTCCGGCGATCCTTCCGCCTCAGCCTTCCAAGTAGCTAGAACTACAGGCGAGTGCTACCACGCCCGGCTTATTGTAGAGATGAAGTCTCGCCAAGTTGCCCAGGCGGGTCTCGAACCTGCGGGCTCAGGCAATCCACTCACCTCGGCCTCCCAAAGCGCGGGATTACAGGCTGAGCCACCGAGCCCGGCCTATACTCTTTTATTCTTATCCAATCTTTTTTATACAGTCTTTTACAAGATATATAACCTTATAAAACTTTTTAAATTAGTTTTTTAAAAAAATTTATTTTATTTTAAAGATGTGGAGTACATTCAGAATTAGATATACACTTGGGCATCGTACAGGTAGAGTTTGGGTCTCCCTTTGGCTCCCACTTTTCCCTGTTGAGATCAGGTACACTTATTGATGTTGTGCCCCTCCTCCCCTGCTCCCCTAGTAATATCAGGGTCCACTTATGAGTGAGAATGTGTGGTTTTCTATTCTTTGTTTCTGAGACAGATCACTGATTATGATAGACTAAATCCATCCAAGTTGCTGTGAATTCCATATGTTTGTCCTTCTTTATGGTTGTGTAATATCCCATTGTGTATATGTACCACGTTTTTTATCCAGTCCTGTTTCGATGGGCAGCAAGGTTGGTTCCATGTTTTTGCTATTGTGAATAATACTGCAATAAACATGTGCATGCAAGTATTTTTTTTTTGTAGAATAATTTGAGTTCCTCCAGTTGTATTACCAGTAGGGGGATAGCTGCGTCATATGGAAAGTCGATTTCTAGTTCTTTTAGAAATTTCCACACTGTTTTCCATAGAGGTTGAACTAGTATGCATTCCCACTAGCAGTGTAGAAGTGCTCAGTTTTCTCCACATCCTCGCCAGCATCTGTTTGTTTTATTAAGGATGGCCATTCTTACTGGGGTTAGGTGGTATCTCAATGTGGTTTTGATTTGCATTTATCTGATGAGGCTAAGCAATTTTTCATGTGCCTGTTGGCTGCCCATATATCCTCTTTTGAGACGTGTCTATTCATGTATTTTGCCCACTTTTTAATGGGGCTGTTTGTTTTTCTCCTTTTGGCACATTTGAGTTCCTTGCAAATCCTGGATGTTAGGCCCTTGTCAGATATACAGTTGGCAAATAGTTTTTCCCATTCTGTGGGCCATCTCCCCACTCTCTTGATGGTTTAATTTGCAGAAGCTTTTCAGTTTAGTTAGGTCCCACTTGTCTATCTTATCTCTTATAGCATGGCTTTTGATCAGGAATTGGTTGTCTACTATGATTTCTGTAAGGGTGTCTTCTGCGTTTTCTAAGATACTTATAGTTTAAGGTTTTCCATTTAGATCTTTGATCCATTTGGGGTTAACTTTTGTGTATGGTGATAGGTAGGGGTCCCGTTCAATCTTCTGCATGTAGTCAGTCAGTCAAAAAAGAGATAAAATTATTAAGGTAAACAATGATAGTACAAAATATAAATGTATAGACTACATACAATATTTGTTCTAAGAAGAAAATAGAAAAAATTCAACACAATAACAGTCAATAATATAATAAAACTTTCCTCAATTAAGAAAAAGTTTCAAGTAGACAAGAAGGTTGTTGTATTAAAGGAAGAATACATGAAAGAAAAAAATGCATGAAAGCAACTTTTAATTATACAAAAATTTTATAATTATTCAGGCTGGCAAACAAAACAAACAAAAACAGATTGTTATTAAAGGAATAAAACTCAGCCTAGGCTTAATTTTTCAGAAGTTATGTTAGAATACAATGATGTTATAGTCTACAGAGATATGAAAGAAAACAGCTCTAATTTTAAAATGTTAATTTCAATCAAATTGTGTTTCATAAAAATGAAAGTTGAAAATGCATATTTTTAAGATATCAAGGATTCTGAAATATTCAACCTATATATCTTTTTTAAAAGTAAATTTGCTTTAAAATATACACATAACACAAATAAGAACACACGTGGTTTGAGAATGTATGACAAGAAAAGCTTATGGGTTTTCCCTTATTCAGATTGAACCAAATCTTGGGAATTATTTAGGGTTTTTTGTTGTAAAGGAGATGCCTTATATTAGGGTCAGTTATTGGCTTTAAAATGATTCTGTTGACTGTGTCTATTTTTATGCTTTTCCCAGTAGCAAGAAATGTACTTCATATTTCATGAACTTTAAAAAAATAGTGGTTATTATTCTCTTTAAAAACATGATAATGACACATTCATAATGACAATCCCACTCACAAGGTTGGGCACCATGCCATGAGAATTACTACAGGAGAGGCCATGCATGTGGCCTTACTCAAGTCAAGCTATACAGAGAAACATGTTGAAGTGTTGGAGCAGATCTTTTCTAAAGGCCCAGTGATGACCATTGAAAACTTAAAATTGCATATTAAAAAATGATCATCTTTTTTGTGATTGTGAAGCTGAAGAAAACTATTAAAATTCCTATAGCAGTAAAAAAAATGGTTTGTTTTTTCTTTTATTAATTGACATATAATAGTTGTACGTATTTATGGAGTGCAATAGTGATGTTTTGATACCTATATAATGATTAGATCAGGGTAATAAGCATATCCATCTTCTCAAATAGTTATCATTTTTGTATTGGGAATGTTTAATATCCTCCTACTAGCTATTTGAAACTATGTGATATATTATTGTTCACTATAGTCATCCTACACTGCTATAGAACTCTAGGATATATTCCTCCTAAGTGTAATTTTGTATTGTTTAACAAAGCTTATTTTTGTTAGAGAAGATGGTTGTCACTGGAGTGATAATTTATCTAAAAGAGATGCTTTGCAGGCATAGTCCTAAGCCCTGCATCAAACACTTTATGTTGTGAAAATAATCTGTACTGCTAATACAACATTTATGTAGTGGCCCCTCTTGGCATATCTCTACTGATAAATTGTTTCGAGTTGTATTTTGCACTTAATATATTTTCCTTTCACTTCTTTAATTCAGTTCTGGTCCCCTAGTCACCTAAACAGTTTTATTAATCTTCACATCCTCTCAAATATGTAATTATTTATCTTGATTAATTTTAATTTTCTATTTTGTTAGTTTTTTCAAAACTTAAAGTTCACTTATAAATTGATTTAAGCAAAGCAAGTTTTTGAGCCAGGAGCATTTTAGACAAATATGTCAACAGGTGTTTTCCTCTGCTATGCTGTATAGCAGCAGAGTGACTAAAGATGCCAGCTGCAAAATCAGATTGTGTGTAAGTAAAGAAGTGGCGCAACGGGAACTTTCATTTATTGATAGTGGAAATGCAAAATGATGCAGTCACAAAGCTAAACAGAATCTTACCATATAATTCATTGCCTGTGCTTTTAGGTATTTAAAAATGAGTTGAAAACATATGCCATACAAATATCAATATGTGGATGTTTAGAGAAGCTGGATTCGTGTAGAAGCTTTCAATCCCTGACTTTCAGCTACTTTTTTCATGCACGGAATTCTCTATTGACATGTCATCCATGAACACTCAGTAAATAAACATTCATTGCCAAGTTTCTGGCACTGTGTGTGCTGAGGACAGAGCAGTGAATAAGAGAAGATATACTTTCATAAAGCTTGCAGTAGATTTTTAGAAGTACAAGATGAAAAAGATTCATTCCATTCCCATCACCCCCAAGTCTTAACTTGTTCAAGCACCAACTCAAAAGTTTGGAGTCCAGAGTCTCATTTGTGTGCCTGTGAAATCAAAACAAGTTATTTACTTTCAAGAATAAAATGGTGATACAAGAATGACATTCCCATTTCAAAAGAAAGGAATAGACAGAAAGAAAGGGGTAACAGACCCCAGGTAAGTCCAAAACCCAGCAGGACAGACATTAAATAAGGCTTGGAGAATAATCTTTCCTACTCCATGTGCCACCTACTGGACACACTGGGGAGGGAAATGGACCCCCAAAGGCCTCAGAAAGCCCTGTCTTATGGTTTTGCTGGGTGCAGACCACATGGCTCCTCGTACAGCTAGTACCTGGAGTTTTCTAAGTTAGCTGTTATGTGTTGCCAGTGACTCTACAGTTACAGGATCCGCATGGCAGTCCAGCTCCACCATCTCCACTAGGCACTGCCTTAGTGGGGACTTTTTGTAGTGGCCTTGCATTGACTGTTTCCACCAAAGCCCTGGTAGGGATTCTGCAACAGCTCCAACACCACACTTCCTTTTGACATTGCTAATAGGTGCTCTCTGCAGTGGCACCACCCTGCAACAAGTCTCTGCCTGGGGCCCCTGGCTTTTGATGGCTTTTTTAAGCTAAGCCTCCACAGCTACTTCTTCTGCAACTCTGCAGAATTCATATTGTTAGCCTTAGGGCCACCATCTTAGTCCCCGCTATTTTCCTGACACAAATCAGGATGGAAAATTACCTGCTGGACCCAGAAGCAGCAGCTGGCCTAATCGCAAGGCTTCTTCCTTAGCTAACTCCTAGCAACAAGCTAACAACCAAAAATTCCCCACCCGCCACTATAAATTGTCCTTAGTTTGAAGCAGACTTGGGCTCCCGTCTCATCAGGTGTTCTCCTCCACAGGTCATTCTCCGGAATAAACCTGTGTCGCTATTAGGCCGACTGACACTCATCTTCTCTGTTTACTTGCTTTACTGACTTTTACTCCAGTTTCCAATACCTTCTTCTTCAGTTCCATCTGAAACCTCAACAGAATGGCCTTTACTGCCCATATTTCTTTCAGCATTCTGGTCACAATCACTTCATCGGTCTTTAAAGAGATTCAGACAGTCCTTATTCTTCCTTGTCTTCTAAGCTGTCCCCACAATCTAGACTACTCTTCCGAATTCTCCCAACCTATTAACCAGTTTTAATGCCACTGTCACAATTCCAGGCATTTGTTTGGCAATCAAAACAAACAAAAACAGATTGTTATTAAAGGTTATAACAATCCACTTTAATAATTTTCCTAGTTTGACTTCTGTTGACTATAACAAAATACTTGAAACTCAGTATTTTATCTTTCAAAGAGAATTTATTCCGTACAAATTATGGATGCTGAGAAGTACAGGTTCCAGGAGCTGCATCTGATGAGGTCTTTCTTTCTGGTGAGAACTCTCTGCAGAGTCCCAAGATGATGCAGGACATCACATGGTGAGGGGACAGAGCGTGCTAGCTTAGGTCTCTCTTCCTTTTCTTATAAAGTCCTAGCCCCACTCCCATGATAACCTATTAATACATTAACCCATTAATCCATTAATGAGTTAATATAACTCATGAGGGCAGTCCTCTTAAAGGATCTGGCTTTTAATACTGCCACATGAAAGGTAACATTTCAAATGGGTTTTGAAAGTGACAAATATTCAAATTATAACAAACATCATTTACATTAACAGTGAGTTTTTTTAGAATTCAGAATCTCAGGCCCTAGCCCAGATCTGTGATCCAAAATCTCGATTTTTGCAAGCTCTATAGTTAGTTCATACGCCCACTGAATTTGAGAAGCACTGCCTTAAAGGCAGCTGGAATCCATAAAACAAGAAATAGCTTAAAAGGAATCAAATTTATTGACTTCAGAATAGCATGTGGCAACTTCTAATTTATCCTTTCTAAACAAATAAACTTAAAAAATTTTCTTGGCATACCAGATTATTTTCACCTGTCAACCACTTTATTCAAGAAGATCAGTACGAGCTGAGAAACATAGATATTCATTGGTGTAAACCAATTTTGTGAAATTATTGATAGCTTTTTTCTCCTTTATTACACACTCTGAAGCAAGAAAGTTTCATATACAACCATAGTTTCATTTAATTCTCAATACAGGTGAGGAAAGCAAAGTTCTTCAATAGATAGTAAATTCATGTAAAAACTCAGTTTTACATCTGGTGAGATTTCAGAACTCTGGATCTAAAAGTACAGGATTTAATGTTATACACTTAAAAAAACCATACAACCAAATGAATGAAACTCAGATTGCCTTCAGATTACTTATCAATACCACCAGATTGAAAATGCAGAATTCTAAGGGAAATTAAATTTGGTTTTATAATTCTTTTATAGCCAAAAATGACTGAACATAAGACACAATAATGAAGAGCAGCTAAGTATGATCTGAAAGAAGTAAAGACAGTCAAAAATAATTCAAAAAGAATCCACTGAACTTTGATGCTCAAAGCACTTGCTTTTGAGCAAGAGTAGTTTACAGTTCAGTTAAAGACAACTAAATTTTCCCTTAGTCCATGATAATCACAATATTATAATGACTACTTTAACAGCTTTAAAATTATGGAATTTTTCTGTAGACAATATGCAGAAAAAGTAATGGAGCAAAAGGAATATATGGAGCAAAATTTATAACCAATAGAAATTTGGAAGATGAAGGAGTATGAAAAGGTAGATACTCTAGTTTTCTCATCTGACAGAGAACCAATGGGTCAACTTAAAGCTGATAAAGTAAGAGACAGAGGTTTAAGCAGATTATTTAATATTATAAATGTTACCATGATGAAAACCACAAGTTGTAACTAGCACACATATTTAGCAATGTGGAGAAGAAAGAAGGTTTATCAGGAAACCTATAAAAATAATTATTTTAGAAGTCCAGTAGAGAAAATGAAAAACAGAAACAGAAATATGGTTTTATCTATTTACTGGAAACTTTTCTATTTGGTTTTGACTTTTTTTCCTCTAAATGAAGATATAACTTTTTAAAGTAAAGATACTCAATTTATAGAAAAAAAATAGAAAATAACAAAATGCTAACACAGGCCATCTCTCTGTTATTTAGGAATATATTTAGGTATATATTAGCATATTTAGAAATGACTCTTTTTTTCTCCCTGCAAATTAAGTTCCCGCCAGATTTTTCTCTATATATTACTTTTATAATTTAAGATTTTGCAAAATAAACTTTACGTTTAAAAAAGTGGTAACATCTGGTGTAACACAATGCATTTCAAATTGACATACAAGTTACTGCCAACAGCTCAGACATACTTTTTACAAGAACAAGTTGCTTACATGTATTGTGAGTACCTATGATACAGCTGCAGCGTTAACTGGTGAAGATGATTTTTAATCTTGTAAATATTGATTTCAGTTCTGTGTAGCACATATAATATGATAATTTCAAAAATTAAGCTGTAAGAAAAATGACCTGTTGCTACATAGGAAAATCACTTGATAGAATTAAATGAGTCACTCAACTGTGTTGCACTAATTTATAGCCATTATCTGCAGAGAAATACAGTTAGCACTGACATTAAATGTACTATATGATTCCTTTATTATAAATTTTGTGTTCTGTTCAAAGTCTTTAACCACTACCATATGGTTTTCATTATGTTTGTTGCCATTTGTTATGCCTGATAAGTTTAAAAACTTTATTATATATCGATTTCCTGCTGTGAATGCCTGAAAACCTTTGTGCTCTCAACATCATCATTGATCAGATATCAATTATTTTTACTCTCAGACCAAAGAACATATTAAACTCATTCTGGATTTATCTGGTACATGCTGAAGGGCCTGACCCCAATTTTTCTCTTAAGGGCCTTGTAACATCAGTTTTAAGAGCAGTTTTATTTCTCGTAATATTGTGGTACTCTTGTCTAGGAATCCTACTTTGCTATTTATCTAGCTGGAAAACAGGACTAAATAGTGTTTTGAAAAAATTGTAGGGATTTTGTGGCTGCTGTTCTTGATAAACAGTGTCAATACAAATGATTTAGAAACATTTTATTTGGAAAATGCATTGTTGTACTGGTGGTCATAAATAAAGCTGAAAAGTGTTAAACAATTTTTTAAAATATACCAGTAAAAAGAAATGAATGCTTGTTTCTCATCCTAAATTATGTTACATGTGATTTCAATATGCCTACATATTATGGAATAAGCATTGTTTCAAGAATAAAAGCTGAATTTACAAGATAATTTACTGACATTTTTCCTATTTCTATATTTGTTTTGAGATGCCTGTTTGATTCCCTAAAACATATTTGAAAATACAATGTGCTTTTCTAAGTACAGAACATCAAAGATAATATATAAATATTTTAATGTGACCACTGAGATATAAAGTTAATTATATAATTGAATTAATATTTTAATTTTTTCAGAAAAAATAATTTGATGATTCTGAGTCTCAGAATTCAAACTGTGAAAGGATTGGAGAATTATTCAAATAAAGAGTGAAATGATTATATATATATAATATATTATGTTATATATATGTTTTGGAAACATCTTTCTTACGTTTTATATATATATATTTATATATACGTGTTTTGGAAATGTCTTTCAAGTAGCTAGCGGATGGATTACTGTTAGAAAGTAAGGATGAAGGCTGAAAATGTAAGGCTATTTTTAAAAACTCATTAAAAAATAATGATGAGTTGGAGGTGGAAATGACATGTCAGAGGTCAAGGAAAGTGAAGCATCTGTGATCTCTCCCAGATTTGTACCAACATATTTTTAATCAGTTTACTTTTGGCCAAAGTATCTGATGGTAGTGCTATTCACAGAGAAATAAGGGAAGTTTAGGAAGAAGTACCAGTTTGCATATCACTACTATGTGATGTCTTAAGACTAGAATTAAATGAGATCAGAAGTACGGTAATCCCCCCTTATTTGAGGAGGCTACATTTCAAGACCCCCCATGAGTGCCTGAAACCACAGATAATACTAAACCCTGTGTAGACCATACTTTTTTCCTATATTCATACCTATGATAAAGTTTAATTTATAAATTAGGCACAGTAAGAGATTACCAACAAAAAATAATAAATAATAAAATGTAATAATTGTAATAATATGCCAGCATCACTACGCTTGTACTTTGGGACCATTATTAAGTCAAATAAGTGTTGCTTGAACACAAGCAATGCAAAACCTCAACAGTTGATCTGATATGAGATGACGGCTAAATGACAACAGGCAGCTAGTGTAGACATTGTGGACATGCTAAAGGAAGAATGATTTATACTCCTCAGAGTAGTGTGCAATTTAAAACATTTGAATTGTTTATTTCTATGACTTTTCATTTAATATTTTTGTACTAAAGATGACCACAACAACTGAAGCCACAGAAAGCAAAACAGCAGACCAGGTAGGACTACCGCATTTTAAAAATCCTTCTAAGGAAATTTGTGACATGTGCACTATATTCTTAAACTTTTTAGAAAAAGAAAATCTCTCTTGAGAGGATACGAAAACCACAATGGGAACTAATTCTCTCCATTTAATATTAACCCAGAAGGAAGAAATGGTTAATGAAGAAGAAATAATGAGAAGCTGTTTTCAGAAAATATGATTAAATGACTTGAAAGCATTCATCATACTCAAGGCAGAGAAGTCTGATCAGAGCAAGACATCAAAAACAGGCAAGTAAAAGCGAACAAAGCATATTTTTTAAAGTACAGAACTTCTTCTTTTACCATCTTTCCCTAGCTAATGCCTACTCATCATTTAGATCCTTCAACTCCTAAAACTGTTATGTGCTCCCTGCCAAATTCTTTCATAATACTTTGCACTGAGCACTATCGTAGTATTTATCAACTCAATTTACCTTATCTACTGCTTTCATCTGTGTGAGCGGCTATGGCAGAATACTGGGTGACTTATGAAAAACAGAAATTTGCCAGGCTTGGTGGCTCAGCCTATAATCCCGCGCCTTGGGAGGCTGAGGTGAGTGGATTGCCTGAGCTCGAGGATTCGAGACCCGCTTGGGCAACTTGGCGAGACCTCATCTGTACAATAATCAAAAATTAGCCGGCGAGGTAGCGCGCCTGTAGTTCCAGCTACTTGGAAGGCTGAGGCGGAAGGATCGCCGGAGCCCAGCAGGTCCAGGCTGCGGTGGCTGGGAGCGGCCACTGCACTCCAGTCTGGGCGACAGAGTGAGACTCCAACTCAAAAAAAAAAAAAA
>CAUYQG010050849.1:0-33223 GCA_963574415.1 Tarsius wallacei | reverse complement strand
CAAGCGAGACCTCATCTCTACAATAAATCAAAAAATTAGCCGGGCGTGGTAGTGCGCGCCTGTAGTACTGGCTACTCGGAAGGCTGAGGCGGAAGGATCGCCGGAGCCCAGCAGGTCGAGGCTGCGGTGGCCGGGAGCGACCACTGCACTCCAGTCTGGGCGACAGAGTGAGACTCCAACTCAAAAAAAAAAACAATGCATATACACTCCAACATAGTATGTTGACTCTGTGATTGTGTTTGTAGTACATAGATGTGTTTTGGAAGCGACTAGAACTTTACAACAATTGGTCCCGGCATTAAATAGTCCCAAGCAACTATGTACTATAGGTTACTATTCCTACTTCAATAGTCCTTTTGGATACTTTTGTTCTTTATTACGACCCAAGCAGAAATCCTTTCTTCTAAATGTATAATTCTTTGCCATACGCTGAGATAAAAATAATCACCAGCCTTATTAAACCATGTGCAAACTAGAGATGAATACCTTACATCATAAGTTGAATTGAAAACCCTCCAAAACGCTGAAGTTCTAACCCCCAGGACATGTGAATGTGACCTTATTGGGAAAAAGGTTTTGCAGACGATCGAGTTAAGATGAGGTCATTAGGGTGGACTCGAATCCAATGACTGGCATGCTTATAAAATGAGAAAATTTGGATGCAGGGACAGACACACATACAGGGAGAACACGGTGTGAAGACTGGAATCTATCTAGGAGCTGCCAGTAGCTAGAAGAGACCCTTCCCAAATGCTTTCAGAGGGAGCATGACCCTGCGGACACGTCGGTCTCAGACTTCTAGTCTCCAGAACTGTGAGGCCATGCATTTCTGTTGTAAGACACTTGTTTGTGAAACTCTGTTATAGCAGCTCAGAAAACTAATACACGTAAATCTGGATGACAGCCTGAGACTTTTTTTCCGGATTTTTTTCACCTCTGGATTCTAAACTGTAGCCTCAGTGAGTAATCTGGTCTTTTATAAGCTGGGTATTATTGCACAAAACTGACCACACTGCCAATCAGTGTTAAGTCCTTCCAGGCTGGAAAGACTGTGAGTAGATGAACAGGTTATTTTTTGCCTGTGTCTAAATTTTAGCCAAATTTCTTTCAAATTAAGATTTTTAAAAAAGACATTAGCAAGAGAGGCCTTCGAGTACCAGAGCTACTTAGAAATCTCCAAACAGAAAAAAATGCTCTTCCTTAACATTTATTGCAGCAAACTAACAAGAAAGAGATAGTTGAAAATATAGCTTGAATCCACTTACCAAAAGGCCATTCTAAGGACCAAAATGGTCCTGGTTAGTCCACAGATTGATTACTTGTTCCCTCACCCTTTCATGCACCTCCATGTTATAAAAAAACACATAGAATCTGTCCCCTCAAGCAATCAGAAGTAAATTTACCATGGCTACCACATCGTTATCAGAAAAATTGTCTGCTAAGGCTGATAAATCGGTCGATTATCTGCTTCCTTGACTTTTATTTCCTCTTGTATAAATGTTTTCATCTTAACATTACCAATACTTGTTATAAGATGAGTGATAAATTACTAAACTACTGACATCATCAGGAAATCCTTGATAGATCAAAAAAAGGACTTAACCAAAAACAAAAAGGTTCAATAGCATAATAATGCATTCTATAATCTAAGAAAGAGTACTGCAGAGAGAGAGAGATGGCTACCTCTCAAAATCTTACACATAAAAGGATACATTTTTTTTGTCGGGCTCATATGGCAAGAGCACTGGCATCGTGTACCTTGTAATGAAACATATTATAGTCCATCTTGTCTGCCAAAGAAGAACTTGGTACAGTAAGTCCTTTATTTACTAAAAATATACATATATCCAGAAAGAAAAAGGGCTGTGGAAGATAAGACATTTAGCAATGAAGAAGAGAATTCCCAGAATTGCTTTTTATTTAGTGCTTAAGTACATGTAAAACAAAAGCTACATAGAAGTACATATAAAACAAAGCAGGTCCCCCTAACTCCATCTCACCGCCCCCTCCCCTCCCCCCCCCACACACTAACACTCACAAAAAGATATTGCTGCTACTGGCTGTGTGAGAATATTTTATCAGTTATGCACAAGAATCCATGACACCAAAGGACAACTGATTTCAAGGAAAACCCTAACTCAACATTAATTTGAAACATTTAGGCCAACAATTTTAACCTTTACTCTCACCAGGCTTTGTGTCAGGGCTGTTATCAAGTGATCAAATATTTCCTTACTCCTTTTTTCCTTTTATTTTCCCTTTCCACCTTCTGGTACCGCATGAGAAGTCAATGACAGGCAGCAAAAACAATAAAAATTAGCAAAAAAGTATAATTAACCAACAAACGAAGGTAATTCTAAGAGCCAGCATACTCTGCAGTTAAATGAACATTCCTCGAGTCCAGTGGAGGTGACTTCCTTTCTTCTTGGGTATTCCTCGGGCATGCTACTTGGGGCTTTCCCTAAGAGAGCTTTGCTACATCTTTCACCTGAAAGAAACCTGGCACTGTTTTCTAGTTCTTTGTCACCATCAGTGATGCTCCAGAGGACACTTTCATTTTATTTCCCAGCACAGCTCAGATGCTTCTTGTCTTTGTTTTATGCTACTCTAACAGAAAACCGAGATGAGGCAATTAATAAGGAACAGAAATTTACTGGCTCACAGCTCTGCAGCCCTCGGGGCCGCATCTGGTAAGGCCCTTCTTGCTGCATCATAACAGCGGGAGGCATCAAATGGCACAAGAGAGCAAGGCATGACCAAACTCACTTGTACGACAAACTCATTCTCACAATAATGAGCCCACTCCTGAAATAAGGACATCAATCCATTCTGTCAGTACAGCCCTCATGACCTCATCTTAAAGGTCCCACCTCTCTATAGCATTGCACTGAGGATTAAGTTTCCAACACATGAGTTTTTGGGGACACATTCAAACCACAGCATACCATGCCTGACCACCCAAATTCATGTCCTTCTCACTTGCAAAATACATTCATTTCATCTAAAAAAAAGTCCCAAAAATCTTAACTTGTTCCATCATCACCTCAAAAGTCCAGAGTCTCATCTAAATCAGATCTGGATGAGACTCAAGGCACGATTCATCCTGAGGCAAACTCCCTCACTCCCCCCCAATCTCTCAGCTGTGAGCCTGTGTAATTGAACCTGTTATCAATTTCCAAAATATAATGGTGGGATAGGTACAGGATAGACATTCTCATTCCAAAAGAGAAACAGGCAAGAGAACAGGGACACTGGTCTCAACTAAGTCCAAAATCTGAGAGGTCAAATAATATTAAATTTTAAGATGCCAGAATAGTAATAATCTCCTTTGATTCCATGTCCCCAATCCTGTGTATACTAAGGTGGGGATTGGGCCCCCAAGGCCTCAGGCAGTCCCACTCCTATAGTTTTGCTGAGTTCAGTCCACACAGCAGCTCTCATAGTTAGAGTCTTGTGTCTGCAGCTTTTCCAAGCTGGAGTTGCACGCTGGTAGCTCTACCATTCTGAGATCTTGGAGGCTGCTTCACTCCCACCACTCTACTAGGCATTGCCCTTGTGGGGACTCTGCAGTGGCCTCACTCCTATGGCTTCACTAGGAATAGCCCTAGTGGAGACTCTGCATTGTCTCTGTCCCTGTAAAATCTCCCTCGTCCATCAGGCTGTCTGTGAAACATAGGTGGAGGAAGCCACGCTCCGCATCTCTTGAATTCTGCACACCTGCAGACTTAATACCACATGGACAACAAGATTTGCTGCTTGCATCTTCCAAAGCTGCAACACCTGGGGTGACACCTGTCTGCAATGGAATTTGGGGAGCAGAGACTTGAGGCAACCCTAGGCAGCAAGCCTCACGGTCCCAAAGGTGCCCTAGGCCTGTCTTTTGACATATATCCTTCCCCCAGGCCTTGGCACACTGGGCCTGTGATGGAAGGCGGGGGGCACTGGTGATCTTCTAAGTGTCTCTGTGGTTCTTCTCCCATTGGTCCTTGGCTTCCTTCTATCTATGTTCATCTCCCTATCAATTGGTTGCTTGGCTACACCCAGCGTTTCCTCCCCTGAAAATGCTCTTTCATTCTCTACTACATGGCCAGGCCAAGAATCCTTCAAATTCCTAAGTTCTGTTCCCCTTTTAATGATAAATTCCATCTTCGGGTCATTTCTCTCTTCTCTCATTTTACTGCATGCAGATAATAGAAGCCATGTAGATCTTGCAATATTTTGCTTAGAAATTTCTCCCGCCAGATAGTAGCTCTTAAATTCTACCTTCCTAAAAGCCCTAGAACATGGATACAATTCAGCCAAGTTCTTCACCACTTCATAACTAGGAAGGACTTTACTCCCGTTTCCAATGAGACAGTTCTCTTTTCTGTCGGGGACCTTATTAGAATGGCCTTTACTGACCATATCTCCACCAACATTCTGATCACGACTACTTAAGCAATCTCTAAGAAGTTTCAGACTTTACCTGTAGCTTTCTTCTTTTTAAACCCTTATCAGAATTTCCCTTAATGCTCTGATTATGGCAATCTAAGTTTTTTTCTACCCACTCCTCCAAATTCTTCCAGCCTCAACCCATCACCCAGTTCCAAAGCCACTTCCACATTTGCAAGTATTTGTTGTAGCAACAACTCCACTTCTCAGCACCAATTTTCTGTCTTGGTCCATTTAAAAAATTTTTTTGAGTTGGAGTCTCACTCCATTGTCCAGGTTGGAGTGCACTGGTATGCTCACAGCCACCCCAGGGTCAACCTACTGGGCTTCCGCGATCTTTTCTGCCTCAGCCTTCCAAGTAGCTGGAACTACAGGCATGTGTTACCACATCCAGCTAATTTTTTACTTATTGTAGAGACGAGGTCTCACCATGTTGCTCAGGATGGTCTCAAACCCACAGGTTCAGGCAATCTTCTCGCCTCGGCCTCCCAAAGTCCTGGGATTACAGACTTGAACCATCGTGCCTGGCCTTCGGTCTATTTTATGCTGCTAAAACTTAACCCCTAAGACTGAGTCATGTATAAAGAACTGAATGTATTGGTTCACAGTTCTGGAGGCTGGGAGGTCCGTGATCAAGGCATCCTAACATAGCTGAAGGCATCATATGGTGAGAGAGAAACTAAGAGGGGGCCAAATTCGCTTTTATAATACACTCACTCCTGTGAAAACAACATTTATCCATGCACGAGGCCAGAGCTTCTTAACGTCCCTCTTAATCACCTCTTAAAGGTCCCACCTCTCAACACTGTTGCGCTGGAGATCAAGTGTCCAAAACACGAACCTTGGGAGACATTCAAATCATCCTAGAAATGCATCAAGTGGTAAGACTGAGGTCTGGGAATATGCTCCACTGTCACTTTAAATAAGGCTCAACCCCTCGGTAGATGTTCAACAACCAAAAAAACTGTGGCATGCATATGCCATCTCCTGGCATAAGGTACATTATTTGTACATTAGTTCCTTTTTTTAAAGCTAATTTTGTATTCGAATAAGCACGCCCCTTCTTTTTCATCTCATGAAACTAAGAACTGTCTGCCGCTCCCTAGCTGCAACATTTCTCACATAGATTATACGAATTTAGTTAACCAGCTTAGCCTCCACCAGCAACTGTTTTGGACTTACTTAGAGAAAGTCGTTTTTGTTTTTGTTATTTTCCTATTAATATCAGCAGCAGTACATCTGACTCTAAGCTTTGTGGGCCACACACAGTCTCTTCCATATTCTTTGCTTTTTTTTTTTTTTTAACTGTTGCTGTTGGTTATTTTTTTAAATAACTCTTTAAAAATGCAAAAAAAAACAAAGACAAAAAATATTCTTAGCTCAAGGCATTGCATGAAAACAGGCCATAGTTTTCTGACCCTTGCTCTAAAGAACAGGAATTTTTTCTTCATAATATAAGCAGAACGGTGCTCTAAATTGGTACTAAAACTTCAGATACATGGCAACAAGTTTCAGCATCATCGGGATGGAGTACAGTGTAGCACAATCACAGCTCACTGTAGCTGCCAACTCCCGAGCTCAAATGATCCTCCTGCCTCAGCCTCCTGAATACCTGGCACTATAGCTATGTGTCACCATGCCCGGCTAATTTTTTCTATTTTTTGTAGAGATGAGGTTTTGCTATGTTGCCTAGACTGGTCTCGAACTCCTGGCCTCAAGTAATCCTCCTGAGTCAGCCTCCCAAAGTGGTAAGATTACAGGCATGAGCCACTGCACCTGGGTCATCATCATTTTTTTAATCCAGCCACTTGTGTGAGTCATTGAGCACCTCTGTGCCTCAGTTTCCTCATCTATAAAATGAGGGTTTAGGATACATGAGTAGTTGACAAAATACATCAAGGAACACTTGGACTCTCAGGCAGGGTCGGGCTCAATAAATCCACCCCCAGCTCCCACCCTAGCACACACCTAACCAGCACAGCCCTGCTTTGATCTTTTCTATATAGTAGGCCTCTCCAGAAAGAGGTTCCACAATTGTTGTGTGTTGTTTTGGTTTCATAACCACTGTATTAGATGATCTCAGGGATCCTCCTGGTACAGATCCTTTATGAATTCGTTTGGGACCATCAATCCTTTTCCAATCAATTTACTGGGGAGCAAGTGTCAGGTAGATAGAAGTGATGTAAAATCCTATCTTGAGTATTTAAAGGAAGAGAAGCAAAAGCAAGAAAGATTTTATTCTAAGGAGTCACCTGCATTTGTTTACATTGGTGGAAGTTCACCAGACAGCCAGACTTGGTTCCCAAGTTCCACACATGCTCATGAGAAGGAGAGCTCATGCCTGCATCTCTCTGCTAGGACTGGGAAAAGCAGAATGGTTTCGCAATGGAAGGAGCACAGAGCTGAGACTCAGGGACCAGGTTCCACTTTGCGTTTGGAACTTACCAGCTGTATACCTTCTGATATTTATTTAACACAAATTGAAGACTCTACTATATACTAAAGGGTGTTAGGAATACAGTGATGAGCCAGAAAGCTGTGGCACACTCTGCCCCCATTACTTGGATCCTCATCCATAAGGTAGGGTAATCACACCTGCTCCCTCCCTCATACACAGCGGTCCTGCAGAGATGGTCAAGTATTCGTAAACTGCAAAGTGTAAACAGCATTAAAGAACAAAATGACAGATTCTTCTCCTTTTAAGTAGGTGAAAGATATGGAGCTTCAATAATTCACCAAATTGATAAAATAAGACCATAGTAAGTTTGGTACAGCCAAAAAAACCCCCAAACACCCTATTTATAGATCATGAAATAGCATGGCAAAACAAGGGTACAGTCTTTGGAACCAGAGATCCCACCCAAATCCTACCCTGCCATGGACTATGTCCACCTGACACCAGCCAGCTCCTTCTCTCACGTATAGACTAGGATACTAAACCCTGCAATTTTACAGAGTTATTGTAAAGGTAAATTAGCATTATATAAATAAAGTACCTGGCACAGACTTGGCACTTAGTGAATAATAGTTTTTCCATTTCCCCTCCTCCCAGGCACCTAGAAGTCTCAGATGAGAAAACATGATGTTTGAAAGAGTAGAGCTTACCTCAGAACTGTTGATGTTGCTACCCAACCCTATATCATAATCACCCTGACCAAAGGGGACAGGAAACTTCTGGTTGTTATGACCATGGATTCCAGATGCAGAATATGCCCAGTCATCAGGAAAATCTGACAGTCTTGGCACAGTTTGAGGACAGAAAGAGAGCAACAGCCAATAGCTGAGGGGAGACTAGTCTGGAATGTGCCACAGACTTCCAACCACAAAAGTTCTCTCTTGCACTTAGACTGTGGTATTCCCTGAGGCGTAGGCCACGGCCTCTGCTCTTCTCGGCAAGTCTCCTTGGGAAGGGGAGCACGTGACTTTCTTCAGGCATCTCTAGGCCACATTCACATGAATGCCCAGGGCACTGCTCATTACCCCCTACCCAGCCCAGAGGTACGTTTCGGCAAATCCTTTTCTCCTTTCTGAAAGAGGAGGACAGCAGAAGATGGTCTCCAAATCTTTCCCATCTCTAAAAACTCTTTGATTCTGTGACCCATTCTTAACTTCTTTGTTTCCTCATTCAACAGTGTTTACGGACCACCTCCTAGATCTTTGATTCTGTGACCGGTTCTTCTCTTCTCTCTTCATTCATTCTTCAACAATATTTATTGGCCACCTACTATAACCAGTTACTGTTATGTGCAAGAATGTAGAAAAGTGAATAAGAAATAAGGTCGAGCATGGTGGCTCAAGCCTGTAACCCCAGAACTTTGGGAGGCCGAGGCGAGAGGAGTGCCTGAGTCCAGGGATTTGAGACCAGCCTGGGCAACTTGGTGAGACCTCGTTTCTACAATAAATAAAAAAATTAGCCAGGCGTGGTGGCACATGCCTGTAGTTCCAGCTACTCGGAAGGCTGGGGTGGAAAGATAGCCTGAGCCCAGCAGGTCGAGGCTGCAGTGACCATGAGCACGCCACTGCACTGCACTCCTGGGCAACTCAAAAAAAAAAAAAAAAAAGAAAGAAAGAAAGAAAGAAAGAAAGAAATAGTTCATGCCCTCAAAAAGTTCACAGTGAGTGGGACATGGTGGCTCACACCTCTGATCCTGACATTTTGAGATGTGGGAAGATTCCTGGAGGCCAGGAGTTCGGGACCAGCCTAGTACATATAGTAAGACTGCCTCCACAAAAAATAGAAAAATTTTTTTGACACAGAGTGAAATCTTGTTTAAAAAAAAAAAAAGTTCACAGGCAATAAGGACATTGACAGGTAAACCACTATGATGTGTCTAGGAGATTATTATGGTAGAACTACGGGAACCAGGGAAGGGGCATGCTTAATTCTGCCCAGTGGGTAGAAAAATGGAAGGGGGCTGGGCGCGGTGACTCAAGCCTGTAATCCCAGCACTTGGGGAGGCCGAGGTGAGAGGATTGCCTGAGCCCTGGGGTTCGAGATCAGCCTGGGCAACTTGGTGAGACCCTGTCTCTACAATAAGTCAAAAAATCAGCAAGCGCCTATAGTTCCGGCTACTTGGAAGGCTGAGGCAGAAGGATCCCCTGAGCCCAGCAGGTCAAGCCTGCGGTGGCCATGAGCATGCCACTGCACTCTAGTCTGGGCGATGGAGTGAGACTCCAACTAAAAGAAAAATAAATAAATAATGGAAGGGAAGGAAAACAGAAAAGGCTTTTCAGAGAACTAAGTGCTAAAGACTAAGTAGGAAGTTATCGGGCAAATCAGACAGGTTGAAGATATTCTACAAACAGGGAAAAGAATATGCCAGGGTAAGGAGGTGTACATATGGTCTGCAGAACAGATAATTCAATATGAACGAAACAAGGGGTGTACGAGGTGGCAGAGGAAAGGGAGGCTCAGATGATCAAGCATCTTCTAGGCTTCTCTTCCTAGCAAAGTCTAGAAGTCCAAACTTTATCCTTTTAGAAAATGCCTAAAAGATCTTAAATAGGATTATGTGGATTATAGGAGTGTTTTAGAAAGTCTACCATGGTGCTGTGTGAAGACTGGATTATAGAGGCTGGGGGAGAGAAAGGGAGAGGTGAGACTGAGGTCAAAAAAAAAAAAAAAAGAGGTAGATTGTCAACTATTTCAATTACTATGGGAAAAGATAAGAGACAAGGGTGGCCATGCTAAATTCTGGAGATATTCTGGAAGTAGAATCCACAAGACTCCGCGATCAGTTTGATGATGGGGGAGGAAAAAGAGAGGGTGGCATTTGGATTACACCCAGGTTTCTGTCTTGGGTGAGTGGGTTCAGGCATGGTGAGGCTAGCAACCCAGAAAGAGAACACGAGAAGACCAGAAATACTCCTACTTCCCCAGGCCTGAAAATCTCAGCCATCTCTTCTTCCCAACGATGCAATTTCCAAGACAAACCATGCCAGACCCATGCCACTCACTGGATTTCTTCTCCATCAGGGGTACCAGGAGATCACAGGATAAACATGGACCATCTTCACAGACTAATGCTTTTATGTACATATATATATGTATGAGGAACAAAAGTAATTTAACCGTTGAGTTTATTTAAATCACGTTTAGTTTAAACCAACAGGTATATTATAGAGTAAAATGCATATTTTCATCCAAATTTGTAGATAGACAGGAAAATTCAAAGGCATTTCAAAAAATTCAAAAAATTCTCACAGAAGCTGTGAGAACCCTTGTCAAGTAAGGGTTCCCCGTCTTTGGGAATCTTGCCTTTTGGAGTCTTCAGCGAAAATATTCATAAAGTGCTACAATGTAGCATTATCTTGTAATGCACGGGGCACCAAGACTTGGCATTTCCACTTCTAGATAAGACACCTTAGAATAGTGGTTCTCAAAGTGTGGTCTGTGGACCCCTATAGGTCTCTGAGACCCTTTCGGGAATCCTCAAGATCAAAACTGTATAATAATCCTAAACTGCCATTTGCCCTTATGACTCCGCCGACATTGGTACTGATGAAATGGAAGCAAATTGGATAAAACTGTTGGCACCTTAGCTCGAATCAAGGCAGTAGCAACAAACCACATACTAGTCATCATTGTATTCTTCACTGCTGTACCTATTTTTAAAACTAACACATTGGCTGTATGTGGTGGCTCACACCTATAATCCCAGCACTTTGGGAGGCCAAGGTGAGAGGATTGCCTGAGCCCACGCATTCGAGACCAGCCTGGGCAACCTGGTGAGACCTCATCTCTACAATAAACCAAAAAATTAGCCAGGCGTGGTGGTGTGTGCCTGTAGTTCCAGCTACTTGGAAGGCTGAGGCGGAAGGATCACCGGAGCCCAGCAGATCGAGGCTGTGGTGGCTGTGAGCATGCCACTGCACTCCAGCCTGGGTGACAGAGTGAGACTCCAACTCAAAAGAATAATAAATAAATAAATACTAACACTCAAAAAGAAAACAGAAAAATTCTGCCAATTCCACTTCAGAATGTCTTTGATGAAGCTGTCACAGTTATTTGTTTTATTGAAGATGGACCCGAGTAAATATCTTTTAAATATTATATGTAATGAAATATATGCAGAAAGCATTTCTGTTATTACTAAAGTATGGTGGCTGTCTCAAGAAAAAGGACATGTGTGATTGAGTTAGAAGTTGAACTTGCTCATTTTTTTCATTGGATGTCACTTCTTTCTTTTTTCTTTTTTTTTTTTTTGAGTTGGTGTCTCACTCTGTTTCAAGGTTGGAGTGCAGTGGCATGCTCACCGCCACCACAGCCTTGACCTACTGGGCTCAGGTGATCCTTCTGCTTTAGCCTTCCAAGTAGCTGGAACTACAGGTATGTGCCACCACGCCGGGCTAATTATTTTATTTACTGTAGAGACGAGGGCTCACCAAGTTGCCCAGGCTGGTCTCGAACCCATGGGCTCAGGCAATTCTCTCACATCAGCCTTCCAAAGTGTGGGATTAAAGGTGTGAACACCGTGCCCAGCTGGATGTCACTTTTAATTGAAAGAATAACTGACAAACTATGGTCATACAAATTTGAGTATTTGGCAGATTGCTCATTGGAAATGAATAAAATATGACTGATACTTCAAGGAAAAACTGACAGTATTTGTTGCCAATGATAAAATGTAAGCTTTCAAGCAAGAATTAAAATTTTGGAAAACTTGTATCATATACTGTGAATTTGATAGCTTCCCAATACAGTACTTAAAGACTTTTCAGATAACATCAGTGTTGATAGCAATAAAGTTTTTTTAAATATTGTGTAGCAAAATGTGTCAACATTCGGCAATCTGCATAACTCAGTGAACCAATATTTCCCAAATGTCCAATGCAAGAGGTTATATGCACATCAATCCATTCAGAACCATTCAAAGCGCAGAGAGACCAGCAGATTTTAATGTAACAAAATATGAAAAGTTCATTGAAATGTTTTGATTCAACATTGCAACTAACCTTTAAGAAGCTACCTCTTTTTGAGTCTTTTTTTTTTTTTTTGAGTTGGAGTATCTTTTTGAGTTGGAGTCTCACTCTATCGCCCAGACTGGAGTGCAGTGGCCGCTCCCGGCCACCGCAGCCTCGACCTGCTGGGCTCCGGCGATCTTTCCGCCTCAGCCTTCCAAGTAGCTGGAACTACAGGCGCGCGCTACCACGCTCGGCTAATATTTGATTTATTGTAGAGATGCGGTCTTGCCAAATTGCCCAGGCAGGTCTCGAACCCGTGGGCTCAGGCAATCCACTCACCTCAGCCTCCCAAAGGCGTGAGATTACAGGCTGAGCCACCGAGCCCGGCTCTTTTTGAGTCTTGATGTATATCAAACAATATTCACAATTGTCTGAAAGGGATATTGCCTGTCTTTTTTGAAGTCAGATTTTCTTCAGATATTCCATGTCATAATAGATGGAATGCAGCGGCAGATATGAGAATCTAGTCTTCTGTTATGTCAGGCATTAGAAGATTTGCAAAGATATAAAACAATGCCACACTTCTCATTACATTTATTTGGGGAAAATATTTTTCACTAAAAATATACTATTTGCCCCTTCCACTTTCTGCCATGAATTGAAGCAGCATGAGACTCTCATCAGATGGCCTATCCAATCCTGGACTTCCCAACCTTCAGAATCATGAGCCAAATAAATTAATTTCTTAAATAAATTTTTTTAAAAAAGGTCTCCAGATAGTGACATAGTAAATCGGTTTCTACATTAATGTTTTAAAGCTATGTCCAAATTGCTCAATGAAGTACACAGTCATCTACACATAAAAACTAATTTGTCTTACCTCCACTCAAGAAATCCACTCGATGTCATTCAACAAGCATTTTTAAAATACCTACTACATAAAGATTCAGCATGTTTTTATTTTCTCACAAGTTGGCTCTTGAGATAATTTACTTCTCTTATCTGTGCTTCAGATTTCTTATGAACAAAAAAAGACATTTGAAATAAATGAAGTGTCAGGCTTCTTTGCAGTTCTTATGTCCTAATACCCTAAAATTGTGTAATATTACTCTCTTCCCTCCCTCCCTCCTTCCTTCCTTCTTTCCTTCCTTCCTTCGTTTTTGTTTTGTTTTTTGTTTTTTTTTGGTGTAGTGGTATGATCAGGTTCACTGCAGCCTTGATCTCCTGGACTGCAGGGATGCTCCCATTTCAGCCACCCAAGTAGCTGGCAATACAAGCACACGCCACCAGGCCCAGCTAATTGTTTTGTTTGTGTTTTTGTTACTTTTTTTTAATTTGTGTAGAGATGAGATCTCACTATGTTCCTTGGGCTGGTCTTGAATTTCTGGAATCATGTGATCAGTATTGGGATTACAGGTATGAAAACATAAAATTAAAAAATAATAAAATAATTTATAGTTGACCTGTAATGGATTAGAAACATTTTTTTCTAATGGTAAGAATATTTCATTTCTGACCAAAATGTTTAGGAAGCGGTGTCTTAGAGAAATTTACACTCAGGTCGAAGTGACGGAAGCATGTATGTTCACCACACTTTTCTTGACAGCAGAATGTGGAAACAAAGCAAACATCCATCGTGGTATGTTTCTACAGTGTAATCTTAGAGAGTCATGAAAACGCACCACAGCAACGTGCATCAACGCGGATAATCTCAGAGAGGTAACCGTGGAATGAAACATCAGCATGCAGAATGCATGCTGTATCCCACCACTTTTATGCATTTCAAAGACAAGCAACACTAAACAACATGAACAAGTCTAGGGAAAAAGCAAGGGAAACAATAAACAAAACATTTAGGGTAACACGAACTCTTAGGAGACAGGGAGCAGGGAAAGAATGCACAGGCAGATTCAATAGTATCAAAACTTGTTTTCAATTTTTTGTTTGCTCACACTGTCCCCCAGGCTGGAGTGCAGTAGCACGATCACAACTCACTGCAGCCCCCACCTCCTGGGCTCCTCAGCCTGCTGAGTAGCTGGGACTACAGGGTTATGCCACCACACTCAAGCTAATTTTCTGATTTTTTTGTAAGGACAAGGTTTCGCTATTTTGCCTAGGCTGGTCTCAAACTCCTAGACTCAAGCAATCCTCCTGCTTCAGCCTCCCAAAGTGCTGGGATTACAGGTATGAGCCACCGCGCCCGTCTGAAACTTGTTAAACTGGGCGGTGTGTTCTCATACGTTTGTTGTGTCATTACACTTCAATATACACAAATAAATGTGAGATATGCTATTTTTTGCAAAAAGCACATACTTTATGATGCTTCAAGAGGAGACACTGCATGAGGACTTTCCTTGCCAGTTATTCAGGAACCAAAGA
Source organism: Tarsius wallacei (assembly GCA_963574415.1). NCBI lineage: Eukaryota > Metazoa > Chordata > Mammalia > Primates > Tarsiidae > Tarsius > Tarsius wallacei. The sequence goes on along the minus strand of CAUYQG010050849.1, from coordinate 19,009 downwards.
AAAGAGAAGAGGCAGGTGGGGAGGGCAAGCCTGGCCTGAGTACCTGCAGCACTGACCCCGAGAAGCCCACTCTGAGGCAGGGCTCTCCCACTGGCCCCTTCAGAGGTTGCATCCACTGCTGACTATCAGAGACTGGTTTTCCAGCAAGCCTCCCTTCTCAAAAAGGCCGTTTCTTCCTTTAGACATCATTCTCTATCTCCATTTTTATCACCATGAAAGAAACTACCACATTTCAAAGCTGATTTTTGAGATGTCATCAAACCACTAAATTTAGCCATCTTAACCTCTTATCACCTAGCCAGCTCCCACCATGTTTTTCCCAGCTCTTATCCCGACATCGCCAATATGGTCGCTCTGGTTCAACGAAGTCCTTTCTCCTAGTGTTTCTCACATAAACGCACTTTGGGTTTATTGAACTCTCTTTTTAGTTGCTGTCATTTCTTCAACTTGGAATGTTCTCTCTCTCCCCTCTCAAGATCGAAACCCATCACTTCCTTGAAGATGCTTTATCATTCCCCCTCAAGAATCTATTACCATCACACTTACTCTGCGTTTCCTCAAACATTTACACATCTCATTCATAGTATATTGTCTTGCACTTGTTAGCATATTGATTTGTACTTATCCTCTGTGATTGTTTTGTGTCAACATTTGAAAGAACTGTCAGCAGAGACTGCATCCTGCAGAACTTTTGTGAGCCAGGTTAATGCTCAAAACTTTGCCTTAATGAATGAGCAACCAAGGGGGGGATGAAAACTGTCAGCCAACCCAGTCCCCACTGCTCTGACAGGACACCATGTGAGTTGTCACATACCCTGACTCCCAAAGGCTTTCAATCACTTATACTCAAAGATGAGTTCCCCTGCTATGGAAGCGGATTCCAGTTCTGTAACTGAAACCAAGCAAAGCAGCACCTTATAGAATTCTTTTCCGTAGTATTAAAAAGCTTTAGAGTTCAATGCTCCTCCTCTCATCCCACTCACATTACTTGAAGACCTCAGAAAATCACCCGATGGGCAGGGGAACAAGCTACTTTCTAAACACAAAATCTTGTTTCATTTTTGGACAGTTTCATTTATTCAACAGGACCTTATCAATTCGAATTTACCTTTCTCCTAACTCTTACCCTATTGGTCCTGGTCTCTCTTTTCTGCTCGGCAGAGATTCATGAAAATGTTTTTCAAGTAGAATTTTAATTATTTGTTTCCATCTTTTTCTCCGTCCATTTGGCTCTGAGCTCCTTGAGAGCAGGGACCATGCTCTATTCAGCTCTACAATTTTCTGTTTTTTTTTTCTAAGTTGGAGTCTCACTCTGTCGCCCAGGCTGGAGTACAGAGGCATGCTCACAGTCACCGCAGCCTCGACATGCTGAGCTCAGGAGATCCTTCCAAGTAGTTGGAACTACAGGCATGTGCCATCATGCCCAGCTATTTTTTTGGTTTATTATAGAGATGAGGTCTTGCCAAGTTGCCCAGGTTGGTCTCGAACCGTGGGCTCAGGCAATCCTCTCGCCTCAACCTCCCGAAGTGCTGGAATTATAGGCGTGAACCATCACACCCAGCCTAGCTCTATAAATTTCTAATCCCTGACACACACACTCAGTTATTGTTGGTGGAATGAATGAATGAATGAATGAATGAAATATCAATTATCACACGCAAGCTGAGAATTTAGGATGAACAATTCAGAGTACGTTTACTCCCTTTTTCACTTGACAGAACTTTGTATGTTTGAATGTGGCTATCATGCACAATTTTTATCCACTCCCACTCTTATCTTCATATTAGAACTCCCAATTGCCTTGATAATGAAATTTCTCATACGATGATTTCACGAGTCTACGGTATCCTAGTTGCCTCCCTTCTGGTGGGTAGCTTATCAATTTCTCCCTTCAAATCAGGGCACCCAATCTGGGATTCAATAATAGAGATGTGTCTAATCAGTTTACAAGGGCGATGTTGTCACCCCTGTTCTGAACTCTGTAAATTCCATTTAGCGAGCTCTGCTAAGATGTATCCATTTTTCAAATAACGTCTGAATTTTAAATATTGCTTGTTGATGAACAGTGGCTATCTCTGGAGGTGGAAATTGGGATGAGGGGACTTCCACACTTGAAACCTCTATGTATAGACTTAATTATTTATACTAAGCAGGTATTACTTTTGTCATTAAAAGTCAATACAAGCTGGGCGTGGTGGCTCACACTTCCCAGCACTTTGGGAAGCAGAGGTGAGAGGATTGCCCAAGCCCGGGGGTTCAAGACCAGCCCGGGCAAACTGGTGAGATCTTGTCCATACAATATATTTTTAAAAAATCAGCCGGGCATTGTGGTACACTTGTGGTTCCAACTACTTGGAAGGCTGAGGTGGAAGGATTGCCTGTACCCAGCAGGTTGAGGCTGCAGTGGCCATAAGCAAGCCACAGTACTCCAACCTGGGTGACAGTGAGACTCTGACTCAAAAAAAACCCCAAAAAACAAAAACACCAATGCAGCTTCTTAAATAAATGAAGAGGTATATCTGTAAGTATCTGTGATTTCTATAGTTCCAGCCCTATGAACCGCATTCAAGTTGCATTTAAACCCCTTCACTTTTCCTCTTCTGCGTTCATTTTTTCACCCATCAACAAGTCTTTGAGTACACACTTGTGCACAGTAGTTCTCTCCAGCTACAATCTAGTAGTCCAGCCAGCCCAGACCCGACTTCTAGATTGTGAATTTTCTCTTTTTCTATAAATGTCAGAAAGCGGTTCACTCTAATTTGATTTCTCACTTTCTTAAGGTCAGATTAAAACCCAACACATGATTATTTGAGGTTTGCTTTCCCCTAGAAGGGAGAAGCCCTATAGCACATTTCAGTAACGTTTCCTGGAACGCAGGGTCTCCCATGCTGTGTTTCCTCCCAAATACAGCTGTGTTTCATGCTTTAGGGAGGACTGTTGGGTTAACAAGTAGGGCCAGACAAGTGCAGATTAGAAAACGACGCCTAATTCTAGGCCATTGCACGAGAGAGTGGTCTCCATATGGAGCATGTAATTCAGGCCCCAGAAAATGCCACTGCATAGGACTCTGTTCTCCTTCCCTCTGCTTAGTCTAAGGTCAAAATCCCAGCTCTTAAAACTTTGAGGAAATAAACATTATTGGCAGCACAGGTTTTCATGAACCACAGAGCCACGTGTTCCATCAGCATCTCCTATAGTGAAGGGTCTCCAAGCACTCTGAGGTGGCCAAGGCCTCTCCTTCAGGTGGTGAGATCCCATGAAGAGTCCACAGACCTAAAGCTGCACTGAGCCTCAAAGACCATCAGATAAACCCCTTGGTCATGCTGACACTGGCGGCCACAAGCTAGCTTCTTCTTCTCTATGGCTTAGTGTCCACTTCTGCTTTTCTGGAAAAAGTAGCCCTTCCTTGTCTGTGTCACAGGCAGATTGTACCAGCGAATGAGCTTCATGATCAATAAAGCATAATGTAAACAGAAGGTATTGGTTATGCACTGGTTTCCATTTTTTTTTTTTTTTTTGAGTTGAAGTCTCACTCTGTCGCCCAGGCTAGAGTGTAGTGGCATGCTCATGGCCACCACAGCCTCGACCTGCTGGGTTCAGGCGATCCTTCTGCCTCAGCCTTCCAAGTAGCTGGAACTACAGGTGCACGCTACCACGCCCGGCTTATTTTTTGATTTATTGTAGAGACGAGGTCTCGTCAAGTTGCCAGGATGGTCTCGAACCCCTGAGTTTGGGCAATTCTCTCACCTTGGCCTCCCAAAGTGCTGGGATTACAGGCTTGGGCCACCGCGCCCAGTCTTGTTTTCCATTTTGTAAGACGGAGTTACTTAAGCACAGAGAGGTTAAGTGATTTGCCCAAGGTCACGAAGCCAGTGAGAAACACTGGTGATGAAGAGTGTGAGGAAGAAGCCCACATCCTCTGCCTTGTAGGTTCCTTCCCTGAGCCTCTGTAGTTTCCAGCCTGGAGAAGTTGGAGTCAATTACTCAAGTCCACAAGCTAATTGAGGGTTTTAAGAGACTAACAAATTATCGTCTATAAGCTATCCAGGCTCAGCATCACGTGTCTTTATTTTTGGCTGAAATGATATCATCCTAGAGTGGGAGTTCTGGTTAGTTCAGGGGTCCTCAACCCTAGGATTAAATAAATTAACCAAATCACCCAAGAAACTTGTGTGTGTGTGTGTGTGTGTGTGTGTGTGTGTGTGTGTGTCAGTCACAGCTTCACTCTGTCGTCCAGGCTGGAGTGCAGTGGTAGGATCATGGCTCACTGCTGCCTTGACCTCCTGTGCTCGAGCGACCCTTCCACTTCAGCCTTCCGCGTAGCTGGGACTACAACAGGCGCACGACACCACACCCGGTTAATTTCTTATTTTTATTTTTGTGTAGAGACAGGGTCTTGCTATGTTGCCCAGGCTGGTCTTGAACTTCTGGCCTCAAGCAATCCTCATGCCTCTGCCTCCCAAAGTGCTGGGATAATAGGAGTGAGCCCAGCTCAGGGAGTTTTTAAAAAATGTGCATGTCCCGGATCCACTCTACGACAATTAAACTTAAATCCATTGGGGTGTTCATAGTTGTTTAAATCTCCCAGGTGATTTTAATGTGTATCTAGGGTTGAGAATCACTGGGTTGACTGATGGTGACCAAAAACTGATGAGCATCAATAGCTGTCCTGGACTAATGACCAAGTATAGTTAAAGTAATCCTGGCCGGGCAAGGTAGCTCACACCTATAATCCCAGCACTTTGGGAGGCCTAGGCAAGAGGACTGCCTGAGTCCGGGGGTTCAAGACCAGCCTGGGCAACTTTGCTATACCTCATCTCTACAGTAAATCAAAAAAGACTGGGCGCGGTGGCTCAGCCTGTAATCTCAGCACTGCACTTTAGGAGGCCAAGGCAAGGGGATTGCCTGAGCCTGGGGGTTTGAGACCAGCTTGAGCAACTAGGCAAGACCTCATCTCTACAATAAATCACAAAAATTAGCCAGGTGTGGTGGTGTGCATCTGTAGTTCCAGCTACAAGAAGGATGAGGCAGAGGGATCGCCTACACCAAGCAGGTCGAGGCTATGGTGATTGTGAGTGCACCACTGCACTCCAGCCTGAGTGAGACTCCAACTCAAAAAAAAAAAAAAAATTAGCTGGATGTGATGGCGTGTGCCTGCACTTCCAGCCACTTAGAAGGCTGAGACGGAAGGATTGCCTGAGCCCAGCAGGTCGAGGCTGCAGTGGCCGTGAGTGTGCCACTGTACTACAGCTTGAGCAACAGAGACTCCAACTCAAAAAATAAAAATAAAAAAATAAAGCAATCCTACTGAAATTCTCAGCTGAAACAAACTCACATCTAGATGTATTACTATGGCCACAATTTACTGTGCACATACTATAGCCAGATACGAGTCTAAACATCTCCATACATACATACTCCGAACCCCCGGGCTCAGGCAATCCTCTCACCTCGGCATCCCAAAGTACGGAAATTACAGGCTGAGCCACAGCGCCCGGCCTTTTTTTATTTATTGTAGAGATGAGGTCTAGCCAAGTTGCCCACGCTGGTCTTGAACTCCCGGGCTCAGGCAATCCTCTCACCTAGGCCTCCCAAAATGCTGGGATTATAGACATGAGCCACCATGCCCGGCCAGGATTACTTTAACTGTACATACATACATGGAGATGTTTAGACTCGTATCTGGCATATAGTAAGTACACAGTAAAACCTACAATGGCCTCCCACTTTACAGATGAGAAAGACAGGATTGCAATAACTTGCTAATGTCACGGCTAAAATGTGGTGGTAAAATGAGGTGCAGCCAGGAATTTTTTTTCTTTTTTGAGTCCGGGTCTCACTCTGTTGCCCAATGTGGAGTGCAGCGACACGATCACAGCTCACTGCAGACTCGACCTTTTGGGCTCAGGTGATCCTTCCAGACAGGATCTTAATCTCTACCTTACAGCTGCTTCCTGATACTGACACCGAAGGAGGTATACAATCCCTTGGACTCAGTGAGGAATGAAAAGATCAAAGGATGTTGGGGAACACAGAACAGCTCCTAATCCAAAAGCCTGCAGGGGCCAGGAGGTGAGATACCTGTGGGAGGTGGGCAGGTGTATATGCATATGGAAACATGGTGGCCGAGTGGCAGGAGCCGTGGCAGACTGACGAGCACATGCCTGGGGAAGGGAGACAGCCGCCACCGACGACAGCAGATTGCTGCCATGTGGGGAGGTAGGCCCAGTGCAGCCAGCTCTTCCAAGTTTTCAAAAAAAGTTGGAAATTTTGATTTTTAGATGAAAGCTCCAATTTCCAAAATGTTGTCTCAAGTTTTTAAACATACTGCGCGGGGCAGCACACATCAGTATGCCACCAGCTTGTGACCTCTGGTATGATCGATTTCTTTCTCTCTCTTTCACACACACACACAAACACACACACACACAGACACACACACACCCTCAATCCTTCATTGAAGACACATTTGCTGTGTTCTCTTGGATTGGTTCTCTGTGATTAGAAACAGCCGACCCTGCCTTTCTGAGCAAAATGTGAACTATTACCTATATAGTATATGGAACACCCAATATAAATTTCCTCTGGGTTATTTTAATCAGTGAACTGCTTGCTGCATGGAAGAATAAATAAACATTTATTGAACACCTATTCTCTAATTGGAGTCTCACTGGAAGCCTCTGAAGGAGAATTTACTATCCTCACTTTATAGTAAAACCTGGCCATAATGCATATGAATATTATACGACTTAGACATAATTCAGGCCAAATCATATAAACAGAGAAACTCATTCCTATAATAAAAGCCTCATATAACATTGTTGGTCTATGAAACAAGTATTAGGCAAGCCCTACAATAATAGCCTTGTAAAAGAATTGCACCATATCACATTATTATTACTCACCACTCTAATGAGATATATGGAAAAACAACAACATAGAAACCTCCAAAAAAGTTCTAGGTCAAAAATGCCTATAGTCTAACCATAATTCTTTTTTTTTGTGAGTTGGAGTCTCACTCTGTCGTCCAGGCTAGAGTGTAGTGGTACGCTCACAGTCACCGCAACCTCGACCTGCTGGGCTCAGGCTATCCTTCTACCTCAGCCTTCCAAGCAGCCAGACCTACAGGCACGCGCTACCACGTCCAGCTAATTTTTTGATTTACTACGGAGGCGAGAGCTTACCAAGTTGCCCAGGCTGGTCTCGAACCCCTGGGCTCAGGCAATCCTCTCACCTCGGCCTCCCAAAGTGCTGGGATTACAGGCTTGAGCCACCATGCCGGCCATCTAACCACAATTTAAACAAACTGAAACATTTTTCAACATACTTCATAATAGGTATTACTTAGAGAGTTCTTTCTATGTAGCAGGCACTAATTAGGCATGATTCTGTGTATATGTGTAGTATGTACATTTATATATGCATTCCATTCATCCTTATAATAGCTCTATGATATAGAAACTATTAACATTATTTAAAGATGAGGAAACTGGGGGACAGGAAGGTAAGTAACTTGCCCAAGGTCACACAGCTAGTCAGTGGCAGAGCTGGTATCTGAACAGCCTGGCCCCAGAGATTGCGCACTTGATTGCGACCCTGGGAACTTCGAAAGCATATGAGCTCTCTGTTTTGCCTGTAGTTGTACCATATACAGTAGACAAAGTTAAAAGAGGGCAGAGTCACAGATGCTACTTTCTCCCTCTCATTACGAAACAACAACAAAACCTTTTTAAAATACACCACCAGACCACCTAAGACACTAGCACTATATAACCTTAGAAAAATCTATCACCCTCCACAAGTACAGAAGCTTGTTTCAAAAGCTCAGATAAGCAGAGTGCTGCTGATCAATCATGTAAAAGATCATTTTCTCCTGGCCTTCCTCAGTCTCCTTTGAAGGCCAGCTTCTTCAGAGCACTCAGAACAATTCACCCTGAGTGCCACATCTCTCTCTCACCCCTTTCCTTTCTTCCTTCACACCACAATTCTAATGGGGTCTAACCACTTTTCTGACCCATGGAGAAATTACCAAAGAGAAAGAGAGAGAGAGAGGCAGGGATTATTTTAGGGTTTGCTTTTTCAGGCCCCAGCCTCCGAGAAGGTCTGTTCATTTCTTTCAAGCTGGTAGATAAAACTTGGCTGAATCGGGAGTTTCTTAAAAACAGAAGCAAAGAGTGCCTCAACCCTGGTCATGTAAGAGCTCCAGAGACAGCTTCAGTGGTGGGGCCTGTTTTTTAATAAGAAGGGGATGGACAGTTGGATATCATTTTTAGGCACACGGAATCTGCTGCATTTCATATAATCCTAGGTCAGTCTGTAAAAGCAGAGTAGCTAAAGGCCACATTCTGACCTCAGACCGTTGGTGCGTATCATTGTACATTTTATAAAATTAGCTACAGTTCAGCGTCTGTGTGTGTGTGTGTGTGTGTATACACACGGTGAAGCTAACTTTTATAAAATAAACAGCAACACATACCCATGCAGTTTAAGATTAGAATCAAGCCAAAGTCTGATTTTAATTTATGAAACTACCTTGTAACTACAACAATTGAATTCCAAGGTGGGTCCCTGGGGAATGATAAGAGTTATCTGAGAGGCCCCTGCTTCAGCACCTGGTCATACACTATTCTCCAATATCATAAAAAATATAATTTACAGATAGAAAATAGAAATATAAAACTTGCTCCCAAACAGAAGAAAGCAAGCAGCTAGAAACTTCAGTCCATTAGGTACCCTTAGCTATTTCTAAGGTCTGTGCTTTGTACATTATTCTCTTATAAAATATGACAGAAGACATTTTGGCTACCATGAACCATAAAGTGTTTTGTACACTTAGCCCTAGATGGTATGAATTATTGGGCTATACCTAGCAAAGTAGGAGACAGAAAACAGTGCATCAGAGAGAAGCACCATCATTCACAAGCTACACCTCTAAGTGTAATGCTAAGAGTACACTAAGCCAAAATAGTAATGAAATCTGACCCCCAAAAGGTCATGTGTTATTTTAACGAGGCTCGGTCTGGATTTCTTTCCAATAAGCGAAAACCCCAAATCTATTCCTGTACCACAAAGCCCATGGTCTTGTAAAACCTCTCGCTAGAAATCCTTTAACGCCCCCAAAAGTCCTATTTTGTAGGTCACACTCTCATTATCTTGTTCTGCGATCAGTCTGATTAAATTATAGAAAATTACTAATACATCACTCAGAATGGAGAGATCAGCTCCCGTCTGTTCTGTTTGTTTTTCCTTCTCTATCCTAATACTCCAACCGATATTTACAAACGAAGAATGGAGGACACGGCAACTTCAAATGAGGATAAAGGATATATTAACCCAATCTCAGGAATATGATCCCCTTCAGCATTCACAGATGGCATAACTAACCAGTCACAGAAACCAAGGAGTTACATACAGGCATAAGGATAGAACAACAGACACTGGGAACTCCCAAGGTGGGAGGGGAGGAAAGGGGGAAGGGTTGAAAAACCACCCACTGGGCACCATGCCCACCACCTAGGTGATGGGCTCCACAGAAGCCCAAACCTCACCCGATCACACAGTATGCTTGTGTAACAAAACGGCACAGGCACCCCTTGAACCTAAAACACAAAAATAAAAATAAATAAAAGAAACCAAGGAGCTTTACACAATATAGCAATGTGGATTCTATCATCACACCCCTTCCTCATACTGCGTGCTGTGGTCTGTTTGTGTCTTCCCCTCTCCCTCAAATTCATATGTTGGAATTTAATCCCCAATGTGACAGTATTAAGAGGTGGGGCCTTTGGGAGGTGACTAGGTCATGAAGGTGGAGCCCTCATGAATGGGGTTCAGACCCTTATAAAAGGGGACCGGAGAAGCTCATTTGTATTTTCTACCATGTGAGGACATAGTGAGAAGGCACCATGGTAGGAGCAGGGATCAAGCTCTCACAAGACACCGAATCCGCCAGGGCCTTGATCTTGAACTTCCCAGCCTCCAGAACTGTGAGCAGTAATTTTCTATAGTTTGTGTAAAAAATAAAGATTAAAAAAAAAAAAAAACCTAGATTAAGGGATTTTGTTACAGCAGCCCAAATGGACTAAGACACCTTGTCATCTTTAAGTCCAAAGATACCAATTTGCATTTAAGTGACTAGGGTTAGTGATACAGGTTGATAGCTTTTCTCTTTTGTGAAACTAACTTGTCCAGACACGATCTGAACTTAAACTACTTGGATTACTAAGTAAACTAGCTTACCAACCAGTAAAGTAAACCAGCCAGGCACCAGACATTTCTAATCTGGCCTTTTCTACAAGAGCATGTTGACATGAATAGTACTCCTTGTATTTTAAACCTACCTCTGACTCCAGGAGAATCCTGCCTGGTCACTCCACCAACACACACTCTCCCTTGGGTGTGCCCACAGCCTTTGTCCATCTGATTTTACAAGCCTCACAAGACAGAGATTTTCTACACCTCCCTCAGAATGCTCCTTAATAGAGGCCATTCAAAGACTCTAAAATCTCAAATGCACAGCAAGCTCTAACACTAGCTGAAAGCTGTCCAATTTATACTTCTCCAACATGATTTATTAACACTTTGTGCAGACAGACCTGTCAACTCACACCAGCTGTGTCATCCCGAGTGAGATGGCAGCACACAGATAAATTAAAAATCAATTTTTTTATTAGAAACTATTTTGAAGCATTAGATGGAATGTGATTTGGAGCTATCTTCCATATTTAACAGGAAAGCTCAGTGATACCCTACTTATATTGTACTAGAAATACACAAATGTTCTTTTCAGAGAACAAGTAGGTATCATTACCCAGGCATCAGCCTAGGCTGCTTCCGGATACCTTGGAATCATTGGCTCTGACTGACAGGATCAGGGAAATATTTTGCTACTTTAGACTCAAGTTTTTTTCCCACTTGGTTTCTGCCACGGTAAGTCAGGAGGGCATCGCAAAAATTAGCAAGAATAAATAGGGGAAAAGAGTTAAATCTTCTACCCTTTCTCTTTCATTAGACTTGTAAAATTGCAAAAATAAGGGGTCTTCTTGTTTTTCAGTCATTTTGCTTCCCAATTTTACTAGAAAGCAAAAGAGAGTCTTTTCACGTTTTGTTAATGAAGAACACAATAGCCTGTTCTGGTCTTGACCTGCAACTGAGTAAACAATAAAAAATACTGGAATAATAAAACAACTGTTTTGCTAACTTTTCCTTTGTGCTTCCCCTTGGGAATAGGCACCAGGCAAACTTCCAACGATACATATAATAGGATCTCAACTCATCTGTGTTTATGGGTAAGTGAAAGCTAATGAGGAAATCTTCAAAGTTCACCAATGGTAAAAGGACTTACAAATGTAGCAAATACAGGAGAGAGCCCTCCCTCATCCTTTCCCTCTTCAACCTGTGGTTTCAAATGCAGTAGTGTCTGCAAAGCGCCTAGCCCCCTCCCTGCCTGGGAAATAGTCACAGGATCAGTTTCCCTCTCTTCCTCTGCCTCAGACTGACAAACTTCATAAAGTGATGCAGACTGGGTTCTTGCTAAAGGAAAGCAGGTGGCATAGGGCAAAGGGCCTCTATGACTTTTTTTTAAACATGGCACTGGGACTTGTTCGTGGAAAGAACTTTGTAAAAGGGCCATCAACAGCAGCAGAGTTATGACTCAAATCCCTGAATGATAAGTATTGTCCTAGGCCCAGAAATAAAGGTTCTGTTTTGAGTAATAATTTTCAATGCCATCCCTCAAAAAGAGTGTAGGTTTAGCACTCTTTGCTGGGGCGAGGGGGGGGTCACCTGCGAAAGTGAATATACAGCTTCTTTTTGATTCTTAGGAATAGAATCACTCAGTCACTCAGTACAGGCCATCTTTTTCAGCATATGGATGAGGCCCATATAACAAAAACAAACACAGATACAAACAGACACACTTACTTCAGAGGCTCAGGAGGAAACGACTGTGTAGAATTTTAAATCAGAAACCTAAGGCTTAGGTTAGTAGTGTCAGGTTAAAGGCTCACCCATCTCCAAAGCTAATTCGGTTCTCAACAGTCCCATGGGTGTCTAGCTGAACAGAAGGAGCGAGGAAACCTTAGCAGGCAGGAGCCCAGCCTGGGGAATTGCTGGTACTCTGTGCCAGGAGCTAAAGCTCACCCCAGACTTGGTATCAGATAATACCAAGTGCTAGTCTGGATTTCCAGGACTAATCCACTCCAGGGTGGAACTTCCAGGTTCCCTGGTCTCTGTGCCGTGAAGTGGGAGGACTGTGGCCTTTGTAGATCCAGACTGTGCTAGCATTATATTTAATAACAGAAAAATGGATTCGACACATAGGGAGAGTATAAGTAGCAACGGTCTATGCCTTAGAAACTTTCATATTGTTGAGGGGTGCAGACATGGTGGGGCCTAAGAGGAATTAGAACACATTCCAATTTTTCTACAGATTCAGTTTTCACAAGTTCCTTTTTTTTGTATTCTAATTTGCACTTTTTAAATGCACATTTACAGATGCTACAGATTCTTAAAACAATGTATTAACAGTGACTATTAACCACTTTTGTATTTATTCAGAAGGGCTCTTTGGTTTAAAAGGCCATTTTCCCCACTTTTTGCCAAGTTCTCTCTTCCCTACTGCCTTTATACACACCACTCTTTTTTTTAGAGTCAACGTTTAAATCTGTCCCTAGAAAACTTCTTAAAACTCTGCGATGACTTCCATGAGGGCGACTGTAATCCCCATAGTTACTATATTTTCACTTTGAAACAATACAGTCCTTCAGGAAAAGAGATACCCTCCCCTCACATATAAATAAACAAAGAAAGCATTTAGCATTAAAACTAGGACTAAGAACAATTATATTCTACATTAAATACAAATTAACACTAATTTTTTCCAAAGTCAATAATTATTACATCTCCACACCACTTGCAAGTTTCTTCAAGACTCACTCAGCACTTAGCAAGCCTTGGGTTACAGTGACTGAATTGCAAAATACACCATTCACCCAGGAACTGCTCAGTCCAAATGCAAATTGCTTACAAAACATGTGTAAACCACGCTCAGAACAGGCGGCACCCATCCACAAAAACCCATTCAAAGCAAAGGTAAGTGGAAAACCTTAGAAAATTAAGGCTTCCCTTTAAAAATTGTTGGGACTTTTATGGTGTTTCCAAAGGTAACTGCTTCTTACTTCAGTAAAAGTGACTTTATGTGACTGGTAGAGGGAGGGCTTTTTTCTTCTTCTTTTTTTTAAGTGAGTGGATAACAGTATTCAATTAGAGAGCAAAGTGGGAGAGCCCACTCCCAAAATATAACTTAATCGCCAGGCACCAACGCGCAGGAGAGGCCCACCAAGCACACGAGCTAAAATGGAGCCTGAATTTCCTCTCAGACGGAGGGGGTAGTCTCACGAGGTCAGGGTCAAGGTCACCAGCAGGGCAGGCTGCAGCTGCCCAACTGCGCTACACACAAGAGGAGAGGGAAGGCGTTCCATCTCCGTCACGGCCCAAACAGATAAATCCCTTCTTCTCTCCCACCCTCCCTCTAACCCCGCCAACATTTTTTTTTTTTAAAGCAAGGGGAGAAAAGAAAGGAAAATGACCAAATAACCTCACCGCCCTGTTTTCGCACACAAGCTCATCAGCTCCCAAAGTTGCCATCTAAGGGCAAGTTCGCAGAGAACAGTGAAGCCCATTTTGTCCAAGCAGGGCAGACCTCCCCGACCTCCCCCCCCACCCCAGGATTCCTGCCTTCTCTCCCTCCCCCCACACGCCCCCGAAAAGAGCTGGGAGCCGCGGCCCGCCGGCCATGTGCACGCACACACTCTGCCACCAACTGCTGCGAGTTTTCTGTGAATCGCAGCGCGGCGCCTCCCGACTCGCCCTCCCCGACTCCGCCGCCTTCTTCCTCGCACAAAATTTCCCTACACACACGCAGCCGCCTGCGAGTGATTTTATGTGCATATATATTACATATGTGATATTATCCTCAGAACCTCTAGCGGGCAGGCGAAGAAAGGACTGCACAGGGGCATTTTTTTTTTTTTTTTAAAGGAAGGGGAAAAAAAAAAAAAGCACAACCCCAGCCCTTTGCGTCGACTCCTGCGTACCGGGAAGGGGAAAGAAAGAGGAATGTTTGCGGAGCGGGCCGCCTGCAAGTGCCCTTGCTCGCCACTTCGGCCGCGGCCCGGGTGACACGCAGCCGCGGGGGCGCCCGGCCCGAGCTGCCCGCGTCCCCCTCCCGGTCCCCCGGGCAGGCACCGCCGCGGATATTTCGCGAGGGGGAGATCGATCGCGCTGCCTGTCTGCAGCGGAAACGCACACGCTCACACACAACCCGAGCCTGAGACACCATAACCTTAACCCTTCCCCCACCCTCCGTGAACTTCAGGTGACCGACCACGTCGGCCTGACACCCGGGCGGGCGGGCGCTCCGGCTCCGCTCCCGCCCCCAGCCCGGGTTTTGCAGGCTCGGGCTCCGAGCAGCGCCAAACCGCCGGGAGAGGGGAGCAGTGTGGGGGGAGAGAAGAGAAATTGACCCTCCGGCTCCCCCGACCCCTCCCTCCGGCTCCTCCCGCGTCCCCTCCTCCCCGTCACCCCGCCCCACGCCTTCTCCCCTGCCCCCTCTTCCCTGCATTCAAGGAGCCGGGCGGCCCCGGGGGATATTTTTAGTTGCTTCTTTCTCCTTCACTTTTAGCTTTAGCATCTCGGAACACTCAAAGCGGAGAAAGATGGGGGGGGGAGCTGGAGAGGGAGTGGGGGAAAAGTTAAGAGTCTCGCAAAGAAAAGCCGGAGGGCGGGCGGAGGGGGGCCGGGGGCGCGGGTGGAGGAGGGGAAGGGGACCCGGCCGTGCCGGCGGGTGTGTGTCTCCAGTTGGTGTGTGTGGCCGCCGCCGGGGAGGGCTGCGATGCACTTTAGTCCTGGACTCTGCTCCGGCTCGCCGGGGAGGGGGGTCTGAGAGCCCGAGTCTCGCCCGGCTCCGTCTGCTCCGACTGACCCCGCATTTTATTGCGGCCGGGAGCCCTGCTCCTCCCTCCCCGCGGCTCTGCAGGGACCTCGCGCGCCGCGAGCCGCCCTGCCTCCTGCCTCCGCCTCGGCGCGGCTCCCGCACCCCACATCCGCCCGCCGCTGCCCGGCCTCGCCCCCCGCCCGGCCGCCCCGCGCCCCGGCGCGCCCCCTCGCCCCGGCGCCGCGGCGGAGCAGCCGCCCGGCGGAGCGTGTGTGCCCGTGTGTTTGTGCGCGGTGCCCCCGCACCCTCCCCGGCCGCTCCCGCCTCGCCCGCCCGCCCCCGACTCCCCTCCTCCGCCGCCGCCGCCGCCTCCACCTCCGCCTCCTCCTGCTCCAGCCGCCGCCGCCGCCGCCGCCGCCGCCGGCGGCTCCGGGGCCGACCAACCCCGGCGCAACCTTTAGCCAGAGACGGACCTCTCCCCGGATCCCGTGCCCGGCGGGCTGCCGCGCGCCCGCGCCCCGACACCCCCAAACGCCATGTCACGGCCGCCGGCCCTCCGCGCGCCCCGACCCCCGCGCCCGCAGGCACTGGGACCCGCCAGGAATTTTTTTCCCCTAAGATTCCAACCTCTCCCACCTCCCCCCACAAGCCCCCGATAAAAACCCCCGGCATCCACACTACTCCCCTCCTCCCTCCCCTTGCCCCCTCCCCCCAGTAACCCGGAGTGAGGAGGGGGAAGGGAGGGAAAGGGGGGAAAAGCCCGATCTCAAGGAAAAAAGGGGGGGGGAGAGAAAGAAAGAAAAAGAGAGAGAGAGAATAGAAAGGGCACGGGGCTGATCATCACCAACATGGCTGCCTCAGCATAGACCTAAACGAGGAGTAACCCGGGCTGTGTCTTTGTCAGTTTCACCTCTGTAACCCTAAACTAATGCAGAAAACAACGGAGGAGGCTGCGGAGGGGAAAGAGGAGAGGGAGGGCGAGAAAATGGCACGAGAGGAGGTGGAGAAGGGATGACTTACGTGAGGGAAGGCGCTTGGGCTGCTCCTGCTTCCTCCTGGGCATTTTCCCCCTTTTCTCACATTCTCCTCCTTGGTTAATGTGAGATCAAATAAACCCCCGTGGGGGCAGAGAGGCAGACACTGGCAGGAGCGGGGAGGTAGTTGGGGGGCGGGCGGGCGGGCAGGGGGAAATCCCTTCTCTCCGGTGTGTGCAATGGGTTGAAGCTTGTTTCCTGGAGCCAGAAGAGGGGTTTTCTTCTTTTCTTTCCTTTCTTTTTTTTTTTTTTTTCTTTTTTTTTTTTTTAATTTTTTGGTCGTGCACCTGGCTTGTCCCCGAGCGTAATATTCTTCAATGGAAACGGATCTAATAGGTGTGAGTGTGTGTGTGTGTCCTGTGCTCGCGTGTGTGTGATGGGGAGGTATAAATAAATGAGTGCCGGTGCGGCGGTGTCTATGGCCGCGCTCTGTGTCTCCGAGCCCCTAACACTAATGTCGGGATCAAAGGGCAGCGGCGGCGGCAGCACAGCTCACAGCTCGCTCTCTTGCTCTCTCGCTCTCTCTCTTTCTCGCTCTCTCTCCTCTCGCGCTCTCTCTCGCTCGCTCGCTCTCTGTCACACACGCACACACACACTCACACACACACAGAGGCACAGACTGAGGGAAAGAGCGAGAGCTACACACGCGCGCACACGCGCACACACACACACACACACACAGAGCAAAGAGGAAGGTGCCCTAAGTCTCCCAGGGCGGACTCAGCCTCGGATTTACAACCGCTCTGTCTGGAACGAATGGGGGGCGCGCGTGCGGGGGTGGGATGGAGTTCTTCAAATTTATCCCACTAGTCGTCAAATCGAGGGGGGGAGAAAAGTTTTTTTCCCCACTCTTCCAACAAAGATTCGTTCATTATTTTGCTGATCTTTTTTTTTCTTAAAAAAAAAAAAAAGGAAATAGATTTTTTTTTCTCTTAACTTTCCTTTGTTTATTAAACTACATGTTTGTTCTGTGTAAAATTCTTCAGGCTTTTGTCACCACAAGAATGGCTCTCTCACCCCATCACCTTAAGTCTGGAGGTTACACAGTCAACCACACACTCTCCAAAAACATTCCAATAAAAGTCATTTAAAAAATTTTTTTTTAAAGATAACATAGGGTGAAATCGATGACTAGGTTGACGGAATGAGAATGCCCGGTGTTGGAGTGTCCAGTGGAGTTAAAACTGAAAAATGCTTCTAAATGAAAAATTACAGCTCCTTGACAAAGGGAGAGAAATACGATTAGGTCACCCCCGATGGTGGATGTAACTGCTACATGATACTCCGAGAGTGCACACAGCAATCTTTACTTCTGAAATTTACTTTTTCCCCTTGCTAGAATGCAGGTACGGGAAGTTTACCCTGAAGCAATTCCAGTGTGCGGTGATGAGCCCAATATAGCAGTTTTCATTAACAGATACATACTTTCATTACTTTACAAATCACACATCTTCCTTCAAAGAGAGACATAAAGGGAAAACATAGAAAAGATCGGGTCTCACTCTAGCACAAAAGGTACTTGGTGAAAGAGGACTGTTCTCTTTGTGACTTGCAGTCATTTGGATAAAAGTTCACTCAGAGGTTGTTAATGATTTAAACTCCAAAACCTGCTACTATAATTGAAGTAAAAATGGTCTGAAGAAGAGTTGTTTCATAAAACTCTCTTTGTAAGAGGAAACTTTGAACTTAGCAGAATACATTATATGTCATGAGTCAGATGTAGCTAAAAAATAAAAAGGTGCATTATTTAACTACATCTTCCCTTCTTAGCTTTTTTAAAACTCTGACTCATCATCTTATTATGTTAAATATTTTCCTACCAATTTTTAAATAGACTTTTTCATCAAAGAAGGTGGAGGCACAGTGAAGATATGGAACATTAAAATGACACTCTATAAGCTTACACAGAAAATGAATGCCTCTTTGAGGTTCTGACTTAATTCTTACAACTCTAGTGGTGCTAAAGAGAGCCATGGGGGTTAAGTTCTGACCTGCCCCTTTAAAAATAACAATAAGCCTTTATATTGCACACTTTTATCAGCGGAGCTTAAAGAGTACAGTATCTCCCCAAAGGTGTCTTTCATTGATAATGAAATCTCAGAATAGGCCCCTGCCTGCCAACTCCCCCCAAAAGATCTAGCTTCCCAGTCACAAGTAGTGCTATCTGAAGCAAGGTTTGAAACATCAGCCTGATGTTTCAAAACCAAAACATACAGGTCAAGTTTTTTTGTTGTTGTTGTTTTTCGTTTTGTTTTGTTTTGAGTTGGAATCTCACTCTGTTGCCCAGGCTGGAGTTCAGTGGCACGATCCAGGCCACCACAGCTCTGACTTGCTGGACTCAGGTGATCCTTCCACCTCAGCCTTCCAAGTAGCAGGAACTACAGGTGCGTGCCACCATGCCCTGCTAACTTTTTCATTTATTGCAGAAACGAGGTCTCACCAGGTTGCCCAGGCTGATCTCGAACCCCTGGACTCAGACAGTCTCTCGCCTCAGTCTACCAAAGTGCCGGGATTATAGGCTAGAGGTCAAGTTTTAAATGGGGCTTCATCCTTAAATCACTTATTACTCGAATGTAGGTTTAAACAAACTAGTAAGTAGTTAAGTCTCCCTGCATTATCATTTGAAATAGAACTACCTTTCAACTCACATCAAATTCAACTTGCCAGAACTTTGACTGTTGGTGGCACTGGACTCGAAATTAATGTGTGAAGGATAAACCAGAGCCTATCCATTCCATGTAGACCATTACCCTGAGCATATAGGATCTTTTTTTTTTTTCTGAGTTGGAGTGTCACTCTGTCGCCCAGACTGGAGTGCGAGTGCAGTGGCCGCTCCCGGCCACCGCAGCCTCGACCCGCTGGGCTCTGGCGATCCTTCCACCTCAGCCTTCCCAGTAGCTGGAACTACAGGCGCGCACTACCACGCCCGGCTGATTTTTTGATTTATTGTAGAGATGAGGTCTCGCTTGCCCAGGCGGGTCTCGAACCCGCGGGCTCAGGCAATCCACTCACCTCAGCCTCCCAAAGGCGCGGGATTACA